>JASTWB010000117.1:0-50232 GCA_032158295.1 Pycnopodia helianthoides
GTTTGAAAATTTTTTCATAAATATACAAAAAAAGGACCCCCTGCGGGCATGGTCAACTTTTTCAATTTTCGGGTCGTTTTTTTTTTTTTTATTTTAGGGCCCAATTGATAGATACGGCTATCATGACTTTTTTTTGGCACAAACTCTGTAAATTTGCCTTTTGTTTGAGAAATTTTTTGTTTTGTGGGTTTGAAATTTGCTCAAAAAAATACAAAAAAAGGACCATGGGCATGGTAAAAATTTTTTAATTTTTTAGGTCGATTTTTTTTTTTTTTTTTTTTTGGTCCCAATTGTAGAGTACGGACTACTGAGACATTTTTTTGGCCAGTCCCCTGTAAAATTTTCCTTAGTTTGAGAAATTTTGTGTTAGTAGGTTTGAATTTGGTCAAAAAAAATACAAAAATGGACCATGGTCAAACTTTTTTAATTTTCGGGTCGATTTTTAAATTTTTTTTTTTGGTCCCAATTGAAGAGTACGGATACTGATGACTTTTTTCTGGCACAGTCTTGTAAATTTGCCTTTTTGAGAAATTTGATTGTTTTGTAGGTTTGAAATTTTTGGGCATAAATATACAAAAAGGACCATGCGGGGAAATTTAACTTTTTTTAATTTTCGGGTCGATTTTTTTTATTTTTTTTTTATGGGCCAATTGTGAGTACGGGGCTACTGATGACATTTTTGGACAGTCTCGTAAATTTGCCTTAGTTTGAGAAATTTTGATAGTTTTGTAGGTTTGGGAAAATTTTTTTTTCATAAATATAAAAAAATGGACCATGCCCGGGGATGGTCAACTTTTTCAATTTTCGGGGGCGTTTTTTTTAAAAATTTTGGTCCCAATTTATAGATACGGACTCTGATGAATTTTTTTGGCACAAAAACTGTAAAATTTTCCCTTTGTTTGAGAAATTTTAATAGTTTTGTGGGTTTGAAATTTGGTCAAAATATAAAAAATTTGGGCCTGCGGGGATGGTCAAAATTTTTCAATTTTCGGACGATTTTTTAATTTTTTATTTTTTGGTCCCAATTGATAGAGTAAAGGCTATATGAATTTTATTTGGGACAAACTCTGTAAATTTGCTTAGTTTTAGAAATTTTGATAGTTTTGTGGGTTTTAAAAAATTTGTAAAAATATACAAAAAAAATGCCCATGGTCAACTTTTTCAAATTTTCGGTCGATTTTTAATTTTTTTTTATGGTCCCCAATTTATTGGTACGCTATGATGACATTTTATTGGACAGTCCTGAAATTTGCCTTTGTTTGAGAAATTTTGATGTTTGTAGGTTTGAAATTTTGGTCAAAAAATATAAAAAATGACCTGCCGGGGAGGGTCAACTTTTTCAATTTTGGGTCGTTTTTTTTTTTTTTTTTGGTCCCAATGATAGGTACGGATATATGAATTTTATTGGCACACTTTGGAAATTGCCCTTTGTTTAGAAATTTGATAGTTTTGTGGGTTTGAAAAATTTTGGTTTAAAAAAATAAAAAATGGCCTGGGGCAAAGGTCAAAATTTTTCAATTTTCGGGTCGATTTTTTTATTTTTTTTTTATGGTCCCCTTTTGAGTACGGATCTATGATTTTATTGCACAAAATCTGTAAAATTTTCCTTAGTTTTAGAAATTTTTATAGTTTTGTGGGTTTGAAAAATTTGCTCAAAAATATAAAAAAAATGGACCATGCGGGGATGGTTAACTTTTTTTAAATTTTTGGTGTTTTTTTTTTTTTTTTTATGGTCCCCAAATTTATAGAGTGGACTACTGATGAATTTTATTGGGACAGTTTGGAAAAATTTTTCCCCTTTGTTTGTTTGAAAATTTTTATAGTTTGTGGGTTTGAAATTTGGTCAAAAAAAAAAAAAAAATGGACCATGGTCAAATTTTTTTTTTCGGGTCGTTTTTTTTTATTTTTTTTTGGGCCCAATTTAAGGTAGGCTACTGATGAATTTTATGGCAAACCCCCTGTAAAAATTTTCCTTTGTTTGAGAAATTTTGATAGTTTTGTGGTTTGAAATTTTGGTCAAAAATATACAAAAAAGGACCATGCCTTTTAACTTTTCAATTTTCGGGTCGATTTTTTTTTTTTTTTTTATGGTTCCCCAATTTTAGGTAGATACTGTGACATTTTTTTGGACGTCTCTGGAAATTTGCCTTAGTTTTGGGAAATTTTGATTTTTTTTGTGGGTTTTAAATTTTGGTAAAAAATATAAAAAAAATGGACCTGCCGGCATGGTCAACTTTTTCTTTTTTTGGGTCGATTTTTTAAATTTTTTTGGTCCCAAAATTTATAGAGTCGGGTACTGATGCATTTTATTGGCCAAACTCTTAAATTTGCCTTATTTGAGAAATTTTAAAAGTTTGTGGGTTTGAAATTTGGTCAAAAATATAAAAAAGGAACCCTGGTCAACTTTTTTAATTTTCGGTGATTTTTTTTTTTTTTTTTTATGGTCCCAATTTATAGAGTCGGGGTATGATGCTTTTATGGGACAGTCTCTGTAAATTTGCCCGTTTGAGAAAATTTTTTAGTTTTGTAGGTTTGAAATTTTGGTCAAAAAAAATTTCAAAAAATGGACCATGGTCAACTTTTTTCAATTTGGTGGGGATTTTTATTTTTTTTTATGGTCCCCAATTTATAGAGTAGGATAGTGAATTTTTTGGACAGTCTCTGAAATTTGCCCTTTGTTTTTGAAATTTTGATAGTTTTTTAGGTTTGAAATTTTGGTCAAAATATACAAAATGGACCTGCGGGGATGGTCAACTTTTTCAATTTTCGGTCGATTTTTTTTTTTTTTTTTTGGTCCCAATTGATAGGTACGGACTATGATGAATTTATTGGCACCCTCTGTAAATTTGCCCTTTGTTTTAGAAATTTTTTAGTTTTGTGGTTTGAAATTTTGGTTTAAAAAAAAAAAAAATGGACCTGTTTCTGGTCAATTTTTAATTTTCGGGGCGATTTTTTTTTTTTTTTATGGTCCCAAATTTATAGAGTAGGACTATATGAATTTTTTTTTGCACAAACTTGTTAATTTGCCTTATTTGAGAAATTTTGATAGTTTTGTGGGTTTTAAAATTTTTTGGGCAAAAATTTAAAAAAAAAAGGACCATGCCGCAGGTTTAATTTTTTTTTTTTTCGGGTCGATTTTTTTATTTTTTATTTTATGGTCCCAATTGATAGAGTCGGACTACTGATGCATTTTATTTTGGCACACTTGGAAAATTCCTTAGTTTGAGAAATTTTGATGTTTTGTGGGTTTTTTAAATTTTGGTTTAAAAAAAATTCAAAAATGGACCATGGGCATGGTCAAATTTTTTTTTTTGGGTGTTTTTTTAATTTTTTTTTTGGTCCAAATTGATAGAGTTCGGACTACTGATGACTTTTATTGGACAAACTCTGAAAATTTTCCTTATTGAGAAATTTTGTAGTTTTGTGGGGTTTTAAATTTTGGTCAAAAATATAAAAAATGGCCCTGGCAAAGGTAATTTTTAATTTTCGGGGGCGTTTTTAATTTTTTTTTTTTGGTCCCAAATTTATAGAGTAGACTATGATACAAATTTATTGGCAACTCTGGGAAATTGCCTTTGTTTGAGAAATTTTGATAGTTTTGTGGGTTTTAAATTTGGTCAAAAAAATCAAAAATGGACCATGCCCGGGGGTTGGGCAACTTTTTCAATTTTTTGGGTCGATTTTTAATTTTTTTTTATGGTCCCCTTGATAGAGTACGGATACTGATGAATTTTTTGGCACAAATCTGTAAATTTGCCTTATTGAGAAAATTTGATAGTTTTGTGGGGTTTTAAAAATTTTGGGCAAAAATATAAAAAATGGACCATGGTCAATTTTTCAATTTTGGTCGATTTTTTTTTTTTTTTTTTTGGTCCAAAATGTGGTCGGATATGATGAATTTTATTGGCACCTCTGTAATTTGCCCCCAGTTTTAGAATTTTTAAGTTTTGTGGTTTGAAATTTTGGTCAAAAATATAAAAATGGCCCTGGGCAATTTTTTAATTTTGGGTTGATTTTTTTTTTTTTTTTATGGTCCCAATTTTTAGAGTCGGACTACTGATGGGCATTTTTTGGGAAGTCTTGGAAATTTGCCTTGTTTAGAAATTTTGATAGTTTTGTAGGTTTGAAATTTTGGTCAAAAATATCAAAAAAGGACCGTTGGTCACTTTTTCAATTTTCGGGTCGATTTTTTAAATTTTTTTTTTTTTGGTCCCAATTTTGATCGGGTACTGATGACATTTTATTGGCACATCTCTGTAATTTGCCTTGTTTGGAAATTTTATGTTTTGTGGGTTTGAAATTTTGGTCAAAATTACAAAAATGACCCTGCCGGGTTGGGGAAATTTTTAATTGGGTCGTTTTTTATTTTTTTTTATGGTCCCAAATTTATGAGTAGGATATATACATTTTATTGGGCCCAAACTCTGTAAAAAATTTCCTTTTTTGAGAAATTTTGATAGTTTTGTAGGTTTGAAATTTTGGTCAAAATTTTTAAAAAAAAAAAGGACCCTGCCGGCATGGTCAACTTTTTTAAAATTTTTGGGTCGATTTTTTTTTTTTTTTTTTATGGTCCCCAATTTTAGGTACGGTACTGATGACATTTTTTTGGCACAATCTCTGTAAATTTGCCCTTTTTTGAGAAATTTTTTTTGTTTTTTTGGGTTTTAAATTTGCCAAAAATATAAAAAATGGACCATGCGGGGTGGTAATTTTTCCTTTTTTGGGTCGTTTTTAATTTTTTTTTTTTTATGGTCCCAATGAAGAGTAGGACTACTGATAATTTTTTTGGGCCAAAATCTTTGGGAAATTTGCTTATTTTTAGAAATTTTTTATAGTTTTTTAGGTTTTAAATTTTTGGGCAAAAAAAATAAAAAAAAGGACCCTGCCCGGGATGGTCAATTTTTAAAATTTTGGGTCTTTTTAAATTTTTTTTTTTTTTGGTCCCAATGATAAGTACGAAATATGATAAAATTTTTTTTTTAAAACTCGTAATTTGCCCCAGTTTTAAAAATTTTGATAGTTTTGTGGGTTTGAAATTTGGTCAAAAATATAAAAAATGGCCTGCGGGGTTTGGGAAACTTTTTTAATTTTCGGGTCGTTTTTAATTTTTTTTTTTTTGGGCCCAAGATTGAGTACGGACTACTGTGACTTTTTTTGGCAATTTGTAAATTTTGCCTTAGTTTGAAAAAAAGATGTTTTTTGGGGTTTTAAATTTTTGGTCAAAAAAAATTTAAAAAATGGACCATGCCTGCATGGTCAACTTTTTAAAAATTTTGGGGGGCGATTTTTTTATTTTTTATTTTTGGTCCCAATTGTAGGTACGGGCTATGATGAATTTTATTGGCACAAACTCTGTAAATTTGCCTAGTTGAGAAAAAATTTTTATAGTTTTTTGGGTTTGAAATTTTTTCAAAAAAATTTAAAAAATGGGCCTGCTTGTCAAATTTTCAATTTTCGGGGCGATTTTTTAATTTTTTTTTTTGGTCCCCCTTGTAGAGTACGGATATGATACATTTTATTGGCCAGTCTCTGAAATTTTTCCTTAGTTTGAGAAATTTTGATAGTTTGTGGTTTTAAATTTTGGTCAAAAATATAAAAATGGACCCTTTGGGAACTTTTTTTAAATTTTTGGGTCGATTTTTTTATTTTTTTTTTTTAGGTCCCAATTGATAGAGTCGGCTTTGATGACATTTTATTGGCCCCAAAATCTGTAAATTTGCCTGTTTTAGAAATTTTGATGTTTTGTGGGGGTTTAAATTTGGTCAAAAATTAAAAAATGGCCCCGCCGGGGGATGGTTACTTTTTTCAATTTTGGGTCGTTTTAATTTTTTTTTTATGGTCCCAATTGATGAGTACGGGCTATGATAAAATTTTTTTGCCCCGTTCTGTAAAATTTTTCCTTTGTTTTAGAAATTTTGATGTTTTGTAGGTTTGAAATTTTGGTCAAAAATATAAAAAAATGGACATGCCGGGGATGGTACTTTTAAAATTTTTGGGTCGATTTTTTTTTTTTTTTTTATGGTCCCCTTTTAAGAAATACGGAAAACTGATGAATTTTATTGGGACCTTTTGTAATTTTGCCTTTTTTTGAGAAATTTTGATAGTTTTGTGGGTTTTAAATTTTTTTGGAAAAATATAAAAAAATTGGTGCCTGCATTGGGCAATTTTTTTAATTTTCGGTCGATTTTTAATTTTTTTTTTTTTGGGCCCAATTGAAGAGTTTCGGGGCTACTGATAAAATTTTATTGCCCCGCTCTGTTTTTGCCTTAGTTTTGGAAATTTGATTTTTTTTTTTTAGGTTTTAAAATTTTGGTCAAAAAAAATAAAAAAAAAGGGGCCATGCCGATGGTCAAAATTTTTCAATTTTTGGGTCATTTTTTATTTTTTATTTTTGGTCCCCAAAGATAAGTCGACTATGAGCATTTTATTGGCAATCTGGAATTGCCCCCAGTTTGAAAAATTTTTATAGTTTTGTTGGTTTGAAATTTTTTGGGCAAAAATAAAAAAATGGACCCCTGCCCCGGCTGGGGAAAAATTTTTAATTTTTGGGTCGATTTTTTTTAATTTTTTTTTTTTGGTCCAATTTATAGAGTACGGCTATGATACATTTTATTGGCAAAACTCGTAAATTTGCCTTGTTTTTGGAAAATTTTTTAGTTTTGTGGTTTGAAATTTTGGTCAAAAATTTTAAAAAAAAGGGCCATGCCGATGGTAATTTTTAATTTTTGGGCGTTTTTTTTTTTTTTTTTTTATGGGGCCCAATTGATAGAGTAGGAAATATGATGACATTTTATTGGGCCCCTCTGTAAATTTCCTTATTTGAGAAATTTTTGATAGTTTTGTGGGGGTTTGAATTTAAATTTCAAAAAATATAAAAAAAGGACCATGCGGGGTGGTAATTTTTCAATTTTGGGTGATTTAATTTTTTTTTTATGGGCCAAAAGTAGAGTACGGACTACGAAAACATTTTTTTGCCCGTTCTGTAATTTGCCTTAGTTTAGAAAATTTTGTAGTTTTGTGGGGGTTTTAATTTTTGGGAAAAATATAAAAAAAAGGACCTGCCGCATGGTCACTTTTTTAAATTTTGGGTCAATTTTTTTTTTTTTTATTTTATGGTCCAATTTATAAGTAAGACTACTGATGAATTTATTTGACAAACTCGAAAATTTTTCCCCAGTTTGAAAATTTTGATAGTTTTGTGGGTTTTAAATTTTTTGGGCAAAAAAAATAAAAAAAATGGGCCTTGGGGGGGGGATGGTAACTTTTTAATTTTGGGGCGATTTTTAATTTTTTTTTTATGGTCCCAAATTGAAGAGTACGGATAGATGAATTTTTTGGCAACTCTGTAAAATTTTCCCTTTGTTGGAAATTTTGTAGTTTTGTGGTTTGAAATTTTTGGGCAAAAATATTTAAAAAAAAGGGCCATGCTGCATGGTCAACTTTTTCAATTTTCGGGTGATTTTTTTATTTTTTATTTTTTAGGTCCCAAATTGATAGGTACGGATACTATGAATTTTTATTGGCCAAAACTTGTAAATTTGCCTAGTTTTAGAAAAATTTTGGGTAGTTTTGTGGGTTTGAAATTTTGGTCAAAAATATTTAAAAATGGTGCGCATTGCAATTTTTCAAATTTTGGGCGATTTTTTTTTTTTTTTTGGTCCAAAAGATGAGTGGACTATGATGACATTTTATTGGCACTCCTCTGTAAATTTTTTAGTTTTAGAAAATTTTTATAGTTTTGTAGGTTTTAAAAATTTTTGGTCAAAAAATTAAAAAAAATGGAATGGCCTGGTAAATTTTTTAATTTTCGGGTCGATTTTTAAATTTTTTTTTTATGGGCCCCAAATTTATAGAGTAGGGCTATGATGACATTTTATTGGACAAATCTGTAAAATTTTCCCCAGTTTGAGAAATTTTATGTTTTGTGGGTTTGAAATTTTGGTCAAAAATAAAAAAAAATGGACCATGCGGAAAGGTTTATTTTTCAATTTTCGGGTCGATTTTTAATTTTTTTTTTATGGTCCCATTGATGAGGGACTATGATAAAATTTTATTGCACAGTCTTGAATTTTTTCCCTTTGTTTTAGAAATTTTATAGTTTTGTGGTTTGAAAAATTTTTGGGCAAAATTTTAAAAAATGGACCCTGCCGGCATGGTCACTTTTTAAAAATTTGGGTCGATTTTTTTTTTTTTTTATGGTTCCCCAAATTTAAGAGTACGGATATGATGACATTTATTGGCACAGTCTTGAATTTTTCCCTTTTTTGAGAAAAATTTTATAGTTTTGTGGGGTTTTAAATTTTTGGCAAAAAAAATTTAAAAAAAAGGACCCCGCCGGATGGTAATTTTTTAATTTTCGGTCGATTTTTTAATTTTTTTTTTTTTTGGTCCAATTGATTTGAGTACGGACTATGATAAATTTTTTTGCCCCGTCTCTGTAATTTTTCCTTGTTTAGAAATTTTGATAGTTTTTTTGGTTTGAAATTTTGGTCAAAATATAAAAAAATGGACCATGGGCATGGTCAAATTTTTAATTTTGGGTAAATTTTTTTTTTTTTATTTTATGGTCCCCCAATTTATAAAGTACGACTCTGATGAAAATTTTTTGGCAAGTCTTGGAAAAAAAGCCTTTGTTTAAAATTTTTTAGTTTTTTAGGTTTTAAATTTTGGTCAAAAAATATAAAAAAATGGCCCTGCCGCATGGGAAACTTTTTTAATTTTGGGTCGATTTTTTTAATTTTTTTTTATGGTCCCAATTGATAGAGTACGGACTATGATGCATTTTATTTGGGAAAAATCTGTAAATTTGCCCTTTGTTTTTGAAATTTTTATAGTTTTGTGGGTTTGAAATTTTGGTCAAAAATATTTAAAAATGGACCTGCTGGCATTGTAACTTTTTCAATTTTCGGGTCGATTTTTAATTTTTTTTTTATGTCCCAATTGATAGAGTATGGACTACTGATAACATTTTATTGCCACAGTCTCTGTAAATTTGCCTTAGTTTGAGAAATTTTGATAGTTTTGTAGGTTTGAAATTTTGGTCAAAAATATAAAAAAAATGGACCATGCCGGCATGGTCAACTTTTTAATTTTCGGGTCGATTTTTTAATTTTTTTTTTTATGGTCCCAATTGATAGAGTACGGACTACTGATGACATTTTATTGGCACAGTCTCTGTAATTTTGCCTTACTTTGAGAAATTTTGATAGTTTTGTAGGTTTGAAATTTTTGGCAAAAAATATAAAAAAATGGACCATGCCTGCATGGTCAACTTTTTCAATTTTCAGGTCGATTTTTAATTTTTTTTTTTTATGGTCCCAATTGATAGAGTACGGACTACTGATAACATTTTATTGCCACTGTCTCTGTAATTTGCCTTAGTTTGAGAAATTTTGATAGTTTTGTAGGTTTGAAATTTTGGTCAAAAATATAAAAAAATGGACCATGCCGGCATGGTCAACTTTTTCAATTTTCGGGTCATTTTTTTATTTTTTATTTTATGGTCCCAATTGATAAAGTACAGACTACTGATGACATTTTATTGGCACAGTCTTCGGAAATTAGCCTTAGTTTGAAAAATTTTGATAGTTTTGTAGGTTTGAAATTTTGGTCAAAAATATAAAAAAATGGACCATGCCGCATGGTAACTTTTTAATTTTCGGGTCGATTTTTTTAATTTTTATTTTATGGTCCCAATTGATAGAGTACGGACTACTAATGACATTTTATTGGCACAAACTCTGTAAATTTGCCTTAGTTTGTGAAATTTTGATAGTTTTGTGGGTTTGAAATTTTGGTCAAAAATATACAAAAATGGACCATGCCGGCATGGTGTACTTTTTCAATTTTCGGGTCGATTTTTAATTTTTTTTTTATAGTCCCAATTGATAGAGTATGGACTACTGATGACATTTTATTGGTACAGTCTCTGTAAATTTGCCTGAGTTTGAGAAATTTTGATAGTTTTGTAGGTTTTGAAATTTTGGTCAAAAATGTAAAAAAAAATGGACCATGCCTGCATGGTCAACTTTTTCAATTTTCGGGTTGATTTTTTTATTTTTTATCTTATGGTCCTTATTGATAGAGTACGGACTACTGATGACATTTTATGCCACAAACTCTATAAAATTGCCTTAGTTTGAGAAATTTTGATAGTTTTGTGGGTTTGAAATTTTGGTCAAAAATATAAAAAAAATAGACCATTGCCGGCATGGTCAACTTTTTCAATTTTCGGGTCGATTTTTAAATTTTTTATTTTATGGCCCCAATTGATAGAGTACTGACTACTGATGACATTTTATTGGCACAGTCTCTGGAAATTAGCCCTAGTTTGAGAAATTTTGATAGTTTTGTGGGTTTGAAATTTTGGTCAAAAATATATTTAAAAATCAACCATGCCCGCATGGTCAACTTTTTCAATTTTCGGGTCAATTTTTTTTTTTTTTTAATGGTCTCAATTGATAGAGTACGGACTACTGATGACATTTTATTGGCACAAACTCTGTAAATTTGCCTTAGTTTGAGAAATTTTGATAGTTTTGTAGGTTTGAAATTTTGGTCAAAAATTTAAAAAAAATGGACCATGGTCACTTTTTTCAATTTTCGGGTTGATTTTTTAATTTTTTATTTTATGGTCCTAATTGATAGAGTACTGACTACTGATGACATTTTATTGGCACAGTCTCTGGAAATTAGCCCTAGTTTGAGAAATTTTGATAGTTTTGTGGGTTTGAAATTTTGGTCAAAAATATAAAAAAAATAGACCATTGCCGGCATGGTCAACTTTTTCAATTTTCGGGTCGATTTTTTAATTTTTTATTTTATGGCCCCAATTGATAGAGTACTGACTACTGATGACATTTTATTGGCACAGTCTCTGGAAATTAGCCCTAGTTTGAGAAATTTTTATAGTTTTGTGGGTTTGAAATTTTGGTCAAAAATATATTTAAAAATCAACCATGCCCGCATGGTCAACTTTTTCAATTTTCGGGTCAATTTTTTTTTTTTTTTTAATGGTCTCAATTGATAGAGTACGGACTACTGATGACATTTTATTGGCACAAACTCTGTAAATTTGCCTTAGTTTGAGAAATTTTGATAGTTTTGAAGGTTTGAAATTTTGGTCAAAAATATAAAAAAAATCGACCATGCCTGCATGGTCAACTTTTTCAATTTTCGGGTCGATTTTTTTATTTTTTTATTTTATGGTCCTAATTGATAGAGTACGGACTACTGATGACATTTTATTGGCACAAACTCTATAAATTTGCCTTAGTTTGCGAAATTTTGATAGTTTTGTAGGTTTGAAATTTTGGTCAAAAATATAAAAAAAATGGACCATGCCTGCATGGTCAACTTTTTCAATATTCGGGTCGATTTTTTTATTTTTTATTTTATGGTCCTAATTGATAGAGTACGGACTACTGATGACATTTTATTGGCACAAACTCTATAAATTTGCCTTAGTTTGAGAAATTTTGATAGTTTTGTAGGTTTGAAATTTTGGTCAAAAATATAAAAAAAATGGACCATGCCTGCATGGTCAACTTTTTCAATTTTCGGGTTGATTTTCTAATTTTTTATTTTATGGTCCTAATTGCTAGAGTACGGACTCTTGATGACATTTTATTGGCACAGTCTCTGTAAATTAACGTTAGTTTGAGAAATTTTGATAGTTTTGTGGGTTTGAAATTTTGGTCAAAAATATAAAAAAATGGACCATGCCGGCATGGTCAACTTTTTCAATTTTCGGGTCGATTTTTTAATTTTTTAATTTTATGGTCCCAATTGATAGAGTACGGACTGCTGATGAAATTTTATTGACACAGTCTCTGGAAATTAGCCTTAGTTTGAGAAATTTTGATAGTTTTGTAGGTTTGAAATTTTGGTCAAAAATATTTTAAAAATGGACCATGCCGGCATGGTCAACTTTTTTCAATTTTCGGGTCGATTTTTAGAACTTTTTTTATATGGTTCCATTTGATAGAGTACGGACTACTGATGACATTTTATTGGCACAAACTCTGTAAATTTGCCTTAGTTTGAGAAATTTTGATAGTTTGTGGGTTTGAAATTTTGGTCAAAAATAAAATAAAAAATCGACCATGCCGGCATGGTCAACTTTTGTCAATTTTCGGGTTTTTTTTTTTTTTGTCGATTTTATGATTTCAATTGGTAGAGGCAGAACCTTTTGGCAGAACATTGATTGTGCTCTGAATATACACAGTGCACAACTTCTGATTTATTTTTGTATTCCATATTCTTTTCAAATAATGAATTAGGCCCCTACTTTTTGTTTTTTTAACCCCAAATTGTGTACAGTTTACAGTCTTTAAACATATAGACAACAGAACCAACATAATGTTAGTTTAGTTATATCCAAGTACCACACTCACTCAGATTCCTATCGATTGGCAAGCAAGATAATTTAAAAAACAACAAGTTAAAAATGGGTGCTTGCTGGATGTACAAAGCGATCCTAACTCAGGCAATGCAAGACAGCCATCACAAGGTAGCCATTGTAGTACATGTATTACTTTAGAAATAGTTACTGTACATATTGTACATTATGACAACCAGCCCCTGGACTAGACAACTGGTGACATGTGTACTGGTTGTCGGAAGCAAAGTGCCTTGGCCTACTGTACATGGTGGGACCGGGGTTTGCTTTGCGGGCCTCATCCCATCGGTGACAAAACGTAACTCGTGAATGGCACCACAAACACACACACACTCACATTTTATGAAAAATAAACCTAATGAAATTGTACTTTGTAGCTTTAACTTACCTTCATCTATAGGCAGCCCCCACTAGTCTTCAATGAATCTTTGACTTCCGTGATGATACTCTGACTCTGAGCGCCGACGACGAAGGCACTTGCAAACAAAATGGCGCAGTTCAAAGCAGGAGTTGCTCCATCACGTGTCTTTTTTTATCCAATCAGAACATAGCATGACGTCATGAGCCCAAATTTTGACCCAGAAAAGTGTTCAAAAAATTTGACCTGGAGGAATGGTCAAAATTTTGACCCGGGAGTTTTAAGAGTGTACATAAATGAAAGAATAGTGGAAGGAAAAGTTATCATCTTGTGTTAATGTATCACCTCCTTTACAAAAAATGTAATTTTATTGTTTTTGTTCTTTGTGTACAGCTGAGACTTGCCATCTCTAAAGAGATCTACCCGTCAACAAGTAGATGTCTGAGATCTGCAAAATGATGCCCTCTCCATTAAAAGGTAATAATAAATAATATCAAGCATTTATAAAGCACCATCTATCTAGGTAACCTATTCTGAGGTGTAAATTATTTTTAAACATTAAAACATGACAAAATTATTGTATATTCATGTTCCCGTTGTTTGGAAAGTACATTCATTCTCAGCCACTGAAATTTGAAAAAATCACAAAACCTTGCCACATGAGATTTGTCCAACACAGGCTTGGAATTTCATCTTTGAGAGGGCAAGGGCACTTCCATTTGAAAAACATGGAGTCAAGTGTTAATCAACCTTTTTGTTTAAGTGAGCTCTGTCACCAAAATTTAATGGACATGTGTGAGAGGCCCAATGTAATTTTCCAAGATGCACATGTCAGATAACATCCTATAATAATTTGCCTGACAAAAGCATTGTTTCACTAAAATTCTAGGATGTGGCATCACTTCCAGCTTGAAATAACAAGTGTAAGTTATATAAATAGAAGAAAAGTGGAGGGAAAAGTTATCATCTTGATATAATGTATCACCTCCATCACAAAAAATGTCACTTTATTGTTTTTTGTTTGTGTACTGCCGAGACTTGCCATCTCAAAATAGATCTACCTGTCAACAAGTAGATGTCTGAGATATGCAAAATGATGCCCTCTCCAGTAAAAGATAAATTTGTTTAAAAAAAGTAATACATGAAAATATTTTTGCATATATTTATGTTTGCGTTGCTTGGAAAGCACATATATTCTCAGCCTCTGAAATTTGAAGGATTTCATAGTACCTTTGCCGCATGAGATTTGTCCAACACAGGCTTGGAATTTCATCTTTGAGAGGGCAAGGGCATTTTCATTTTGCAAAGGGCACTTGCATTTGAAAAACATGAAGTCAAGTGTTAATCAACTTTTTTATTTTTAAGTGAGCTCAGTCACCAAAATTTAATGGACATGTGTGAGAGGCCCACTGTATTTTTTCAAGGTGCACATGTCAGATAATAATAATAATAAATTTATATAGCGCAGCTTTTATTCAAAATATATTCAACTGCGCTGGTTCAGAGCTCCCTTTTTTTGTTACTTAATTATGCAAAAGAGAATCTCTCAATTGAACAAATATGTTTTTAATTTGGATTTGAAGACATTGAGAGATGGAAAGCTTCGTATTTCTATTGGCAAGCTATTCCATAGTTTGGGGGCAGCAATGGCAAACGCACGGTCCCCGAGAGTTACTTTAGTTTTGCCATGGGGAGTCTGGAACAATAACTTATCTCTGGAACTGCGCAGGCTACGACTGTGTGACTGGACTTTGAGTTGAAGTAATTCTGTTATGTAACTAGGAGCTTGACCACTCAATGATTTATACACAATTAACAACAGTTTGAATGAAATTCTTTGACGGATTGGCAGCCAGTGTAGGCCCCTTGCATAGGTGGCCATTGCTTAGGTCAAACGATGGAAATGTGTGCGTGTGTCTGTGCCGCGCACAACTCTCAGCCAATGGTAGGTCTTCATTGACCTCAGCGAGGGCGCTGTTTGGGCTTGTGACGTCACATGCACGGGGTCTACTGCTGTAAAGCAACACTGCACTGTGCTAAGCAAAAATACTATGCTCACACGCTTTATGACATTAAGCCTGGGCCGTAGCAACAGAAAAAAAGTGTGCAGCGCATATACAGACAGCTCAATGCAAACAAGGTTCATTAGCCAGAACCAGACGTTTTCTGCTTATGAAGCGACCATTTCATTAACATGGCTACCCTAAGCAAAGCAGAAGGCATGCTAGCTTGCCGGTGGTTTCTGTAAGCAGATGGGTGACGCAACAGTGCAAATCCATTATGACCACGCACACACGCTGTCAAAACTTCTTGACACTTTTGCTTACACATGTTTTTCTGCTATACTAAGCACAAAACTTTGCTCACCAGTAAATAACTTTTTGACATCGGGCCCTTTAGATTACATACTGTACATGAATGATGCAAACATTTTTGAAAATATTTGATTTAATTTATTCTTTACTCCACCAAAAGGCACCTTGTGATTGGGAAAAAACTTCAACTTGTTATTGGACAATTGCTACATCTTATTGACATCCCCCCCCCCTTGTTCGTTTACATTTTGTGGATTTGTTGCATTAAAGGCACTGGACACTAGTAATTATTCAAAATAATTGTTAGCATAAAACTTACTTGGTAACGAGCAATGGAGAGCTGTTGATAGTATAAAACATTGTGAGAAACGGCTCCCTCTGAAGTAACGTAGTGTTTTTTTTTGAAAGAAGTAAATTCTCAGTAAAATATTTGAATTGATTTTGAGACCTCACGCATGAGGTCTCAAAATCAAGCATCTGAAAGCACACAACTTCGTGTGACAAGGGTGTTTTTTCTTCCATTATTATCTCGCAACTTCAACGACCAATTGAGTTCAAATTTTCACAGGTTTGTTATTTTGTGCATTTGTTGAGATACACCAAGTGAGAAGACTGGTCTTTGACAATTACCAAAGGTGTCCAGTGTCTTTAAGGATGTTTAAGATTATACTACAAACTGTCCATACATGTGATATAATTTTTTCTTAGACAAAATTAGATTGACACTTGTGTTACTAATTTTAGTGGGAAAAGTTTTAGGAGGAGCAAAGGGAGGGTTGCATTCTCCCCCGAAATGTTTCTTTGCCCTCAAAATTTGACTGAAGCTCAACTTATTTGCGTAATTTCTTATGGGCACCCATTTCTACCGCAACTGTACGCTTTTTTATTTGTGTATTGTAACATCAAATTTTCATATACCCTATTTTAGCTTGCAGGACCAATAGTAAACCCATGTGTTGAATCCTTTTTGTGTGTGTTTTCATTTCAGATATTGGAACTGGTGTCAAGTCGTATGTTTCAGGTTCAGGTATGTTCAAAACTTCATGGTGTACCCTTCATGTCATCATCACCAGATTGTAAAATGTTCTGGCCTCACCCCCAAAAAATTAATCATTAGCTAAAAAATACTTATTAGTCAAATAGTGATAGAGTAAATCTATTTTTAATTGAGGCAAGCTTTGCTGCTTGCACCTTGAGAAATACTCTCATGGGTAATTCCATGGTTACTCAAATTATGTCTGTACAGACGTTATGCATTTACGTCAACCTCATCCTGCCGCCATCTTTTAGAGCTGAATATGCTGATAAAACAATGGAGACACACAGCTGTATTTTTGCATGGGTTTCTTTCTTGTAAACAAAATTACGCAGTTTACCCATTGGCTACAAGTTCAATTTAAATAAACCATCAATGATAATAGTAATAACAGGATGGGCCGATAAGGAACCTTATTTTGACATCTACATGAGGGCGCCCTACACCAAGACCAGTTATGTCATGTGCACAAGGTCTACTATTATCATTTTTGACACAGTATGCAGACATTCGTCTTTTGGTTGTAACAAAGTTTCAATTTATTACTGGGTTGAACAAAGAAAGTTTCAATTTGTTAAGGCGCAGAAATTCATTCCGGATTTGACCCTGTCTTTGAGAAGTCATTGGATTTACAAAACTTGCATACTTAGAATTTTATTTTTACACAAGGACACAATGAAAAAGACAGATCGAAAGATAAAATCAACTCAAATTATTTTTTTCCCAAATAGTGATATTAAGAACAAATAGAACTTTATTCACCTTTACTTCAACGCATTAACCAGGAAGCACTGTATAACAAAAACTTGCTGACATGGCTGGACTCCTTCTGTGATGTCACATGCATATATTATATAATAAAGACCTTTTAGTAGAAAGAACACATGTGTCATTCTTTTGGCAGATCCCAGCCCAGAACATTAGTGTTCTCTGGAATACCTCATTAATATATTATGTGAAGATGACGTCACAGAAGAAATCAAACCATATCAGCAAGTGACCTACATATGTGGGCATTCTTGAAGACTACGACTCTTAAAGAAAATAGATCATGTACAAATATACAGGAAGGCACAAGATGATTTTTTTTTCCAATTGAATGACTGTATATCAACTGTAAGGTGTACAAATAAAAACATAAATACTTAGTGAAGGGTTAGCTTACATCTAAGTGTTAATGTAAACGTTACTGACGCCATTGTGTTTGTTTGCCTTTTTGTTTCGACAGACGAAGGAAATTCATCAAGTGAACCCTTAGACATTGATTCTCCGTATGCTATGGAACAGGGATCGGTTGACAGCAGTCTGCCGTACCAGTGCCAGTTCTGCGATCGGGCCTTCCATCGACTCACCTACCTCAAGAGACATGAGCAAGTTCACAGCGACAAGATGCCCTTCAAGTGCCCCTACTGCAGACGCCTCTTCAAGCACAAGCGCAGCTGAGATCGCCACGTCAAGCTGCACACCGGAGACAAGAAGTATCAGTGCGACCAGTGTGATGCGTCATTCTCACGGAGCGATCACTTGAAGATTCATCTGAAGACACACTCAGCGGGGAAGCCGTTTCGTTGCCCCATCTGCAATCGGGGTTACACCACATCGACGGCGCTGACCGCCCACACTCACTACTTTCACAAGACGATCATGGCGAGCAAAGGAAACAGCTTTAAGTGTATCCACTGTGTTGCCACGTTCACCACCTCGGAGAATCTTCTTGATCACCTCCAGACTCACGAGTCGGACTTGCAGGATGGACCAAACGCCCTATACACAGTCGGGCACATCAATGGTTCGGAGACATACACTGAAAATCTTGGTGAGGATGACAATAGATGTCCCATCTGCGAAGAGCAGCTCACCTCAATGGAAGAGCTCCAGAATATACTTGGAGATTCACAAGAACTCAATAAGCATCCCTCTGCAATGCCAGTTTTGCCCAAGAGCATTCTTCCCCAGTATAACAGTGTTGAATGTTCACATGAAAACGTTACACTCGGACAAGACTTCTAAGATGCACCGTTGCCAGTACTGTGGTAAAGACTACCCCATCTTGTTCAACCTGACAGAGCATGTATCAGCAATGCACGAGCCTCTCGCCATACATTCTAACGGTTCTGATCAGGCAACTCTGACCAGCACCATGCTGTCCTGTGCCTACTGCACGATGGAATTTGGCACGGTTCAAGCCCTGCACAGCCATATGGACTGCGTTCATTCCATCCCCAATGCGATCACGTACGATTCTGACGGCCGTCTACTCTGTCCCCGTTGCAGTATGGGATTCCTCACAGAGCCAGCCCTTTATAAACACTTTCAGAATTACCACGGTAGCATGGATGGATTGCCAGTTGACCAGCGAGCTGAGAGTCCAGTGCACTCAGTGCACCAAGGTTTACCCCAATCAGGCCATGCTTCAAGAGCACATAAAGCAGTCACAGCCAGGCCATGGATAGCATGAAATATCCTTGCCCCTACTGCTTTAAACAAAACCTCTTTGATTCCATTGAACAACTGCAACTTCACGTAGAGGTCTTCCATCAGAGCGATCGAGCCCCTGTGTTCCTCTGTCCAGAAGAAGACTGCAAAGGACACTTTGAAACTTCTGAAGGGCTCAGTGCTCACCTTCAAAACGACCACGAGACTGAGAATAATCAGCAGGGTAAGGATGAAGCAGCAGCGACAACTAAATCAAGCAACCAATCACGCAGCAAAAAAGAGAAAAGCAAAGAGAAAGGAAAACACAAAGAAAAGCGCAAATCTAGTACAAGTAAGCAAACTGCAAGTACCTCTGTTCAACCAACTCCATCGGAGGAGCCTGCCGCTGCATCAGTGGATCTTCGACCTTCCAGCCGACACAGTAGTCAAGCTAGCTTCTCATGCCCGACGTGTCATAATGAGTTTACCAACGAGGAACAGCTTGTGGTGCATGTGTTGACCCACTACAAGACAATCTCAGCCGAGTACATCTGCAAAGATTGCGGAAAGAGTTTCAAGAAGCCAGATGAGTTGCAGAAGCACCTGTTTGAGATCCACGCACACCATTTGTACAAATGCTCCCTCTGCAAGGAGGTCTTCCACTCCAAGGTCTCCATACAGGTCCATTTTGCAGTGAAGCACAGCAACGAGTGCAAACTGTACAGCTGTATGAAATGCGGGGTGGTTTACCGCACAGAAGGGGACCTCCTGGTGCATGTGAAGTTTGAACACCTGAAGATCACTCAACCCTTCAAGTGTCTGTTCTGTAATCAGTCCTTTGCCTCCGATGTTGAATTTCAGTGCCACCTGACCTCTCACTCAGAGCAGTTTCGATGTCCCTTTTGCAACGCTCCCTACAACTCTCAAGAGACCCTTGAAGTGCATTTGAGGGCAACTCATGATTACCCAGGCTCGTCGCCAACTTTACAAAATCATACCCCTCACAAGGAATCTCTTTCTGACAAGCCGCCCTTCAGTCTCTCAGACTCGGATAACAGTGCTAAAGAGGGAGCCAACATGAAAGACCAGGAAGAGGGTTGCTTCATCTGTAAGATCTGTGATGCCAAATTCCCACTGAAGATTCTCCTGGAGAAACATCATTTGAAAGAGCATGATATTAAGGCCCGGAGCACTTCCATGCAATCCAAGATGTCAGATAAGAATGCAGAGACCAATGAAATACCGAGGAAGTACAAGCATCCTTGCGAGACTTGCTCACAGAGTTTCAAGACTAAGTATGAGTTGATGAAGCATGCTATTGAGCACACAGCAGATTTTAAACTTCGCTCAGACAGTACTTCTCCTGATGGCGGCTCGATGTCCAAACAAGCCACCTGGCACTGCAAGTGCTTCGTCTGCAAGCAACCGATCCAGATGGAGACAGAGTTCCTGAGCCATGCCCAGCAACACAACGAGGAGATAGCTGAACCCGGTAACACCATACGCTGTGTCGCCTGCTTGCAGATACTGACGTCGATGGTTGAACTTCAACTTCATGCACGCTACAACACACAAGCTCCTCCGTCCTCCGGTGTTCACGAACTGTACCCGTGTTATGTCTGTGGAAAGACCTTTGGTTCCAGAACGGATGTGGTTCCAAAGCTGGATGGTTGCAATCACCCTTGCTTCATGTGTCTCAACTGCATCAAGGCATCCCTGGAGTGCCAGTTCTTTGGTTCCTCCATCATTAAGAAACCTCAAAGTAATATCCACCGTTGTCCGAAATGCACGGTGAAATTTGAAACCCGTGAAGAGCTCGACATACACCTGCTGACTCACGGGGCAGGGAAAACGTACCAGTGTATAAAATGTCAGCAGAACTTTGCAACCGAGATGGAGATCCAGCTCCACGTAACAACTCACAGACTGTCAGAAGGAGTCCACCTAGAGTGCAAACTCTGCAAAGACATTTTTGATTCCCCTGCAAAACTGCAGTGCCATCTCTTCAACCACACCTTTACAGAGAAAGAGTACCGTTGCCCAATCTGTAAAGCTCTGTTTAGCTGCGCCCAGGACATTCAGGCACACGCCATTGAGCACGGGATGGAAGCCAGGCGTCACAAGTGCTCTCAATGCAGCCAGACGTTCTTTTTCGCCGCTGAGCTCCAGAATCATGTCCTGTCCCATCCAAGCCAGGAAGATCTTGGCATATTCCGCTGCGAAGAATGTCGTAGGGTCTTCTCCTCTAGTGCAAGTCTTACCAACCATGCACGCCTTCATACCACAACTGACAAAGGCTTTAAATGCTCAATCTGTATGCAGATGTTCTACTCTACCATGGACTTACAGCAGCATTACTTCCGAAGCCACTCCGAGGCTGAACTCGGATGTAAGAGAAAGTCCTTTAAGTGTGGTCAATGTGATGAAGTGTTTCCGTGCTTAAGCAATCTCCAAGGTCACATGAGGATACACACAGACGCTCGTAAGTACACCTGCTCCATTTGTAAGAAGGTCTTCTCGCTGAGTCGTAATCTCACCATCCACATGCGGTCGCACAGCGGAGAGAAGCCCTACCAGTGTCCGATGTGTGACAAATGCTTCGCACGCAAGGAGAACAGGAAGCTTCGGTCCACCTGAAATCCCACACCAGTATCAAGCCCTTTATGTGCCCCCACTGTAGGAAGATGTTCTCACGCAAGTGCCACGTCCGGGATCACATGCGAACACACAGCGTGATGGTGAGTCGTGGAGCTCTCTTACAGTGCAAGCTCTGCCAGGAGAGTTTCACACTCGCCAAAAATCTCCGGCAACACATCCGGCGCATCCACAAGGAAGAGGGAACCTCTCAGAGTAGTTCAGCTTCCCCTTTGAGCTCTGCCGAGTCCCTGACGGCAGAAGAGGACAACACATCTGAGAGTGATTCGGTTGGTGCTGAACCTGTTGTTAGCAGCAGTCAAGATCTCCAAAGGACTGAAGAGATGCAAGTACAATAAACCTTTATGATCACACTTGCAGTCGTCTTTGCCCAGATCTCCACGCACTTGATAAGGACAGTTCTAATTGTCAAAACATAAAAAGGACCCAGACTGTTTTTTCCGTTCAGCCTGGGGTTTATTCATATTTAGTTGGTTGGTTGGAAAGCAAGATTGCTGCAAAAAGATGAATTGTCAGTTGACTGACAATTGACTATAAAACTTTTAGTGGAAAGTTGATGTAGATTTGTAAATAACTGTTCCACACTCATAATTAAGAGAGTATTCACAACCGCTTGACCTTAGAACACAGAATAATCCATCAACCTTGGAACAACAACTCAAGACTTATCTATTCAAACAAGCATTTCGAATCACTTCCTCTAAGCAGACCAGCGCCCTTGAATGACAATTTTTTTGTCAGATTCTGTGCTGTTTATTATTACCAGTATTATTGTTACTATAGCGCTATATATATTGACTAGAGCACTAACATTGCCATATGTGTTAAAGCCCCTGTGGTCACATTCATGTTTTGTCGACAAACCTACGTAACAGCTTGAAATTGAGTGCAGCTATTCTTTTCAGTGAGTTATAGAATCTATGCATAATCAGTACGTGAGTACTTGTGGATCCGTCCTGCAACCCTCATATGCAGGGCCCAATTTCATGGCTCTGCTTACTGTAAACAGAGAATCTGCGCTAACGGAAGCAGGAAATTCAGTGCTTAATAGGTCAAGCGTATTTCAGGGGTTAAGCAGGCCGGGAATGTTTTGCTTGTCCACGTGTGTACATCACATTACTAGGCATTCTTTGCTTACACAGCTAGTGCAGAAATTCAACGCTTGCACAGCAAGCGGAGAATGGTGATCGCGGTAAGCAGAGCCACGAAATTAGGCCCAGGTGTGTCAGTTGCAACACGAATGTAAGTTGTATGTGAAAAAACAAATTTGTCTCAGTCACACTTATGCCTCAAACATCATCTGCTTCCAGGAGGCTTGGAGAAGAATTGTTGCATGTGGAATTAAGAGTTAGCGCTCTAGTCAATATGTAGCTATGTCATTGTTAGTCAACTGGCAGTTTAAGTCCTAAAGGTAAAGTGTCAGTACAAGTTAATCAGTGACTTGGTATCAAGGACACAAGTTTGAAGAGGTACTAACGAAGGTACTTTTGAATGAGAAAGCAGATGTGTTTAATATAGAAAAAGGGAGCAATGATTTTAAGAAAAGAAGGTTTTCCTTGACAGACATTGGTGTAGTTTTTCATCAATAGACGTTAATGCAGTTTCTGAAAATGATGTAGGACCTTCCCTCAGAGGACAATGTGTAGTGTGGGTGGTAACTTCAAAACGAAAATCATTTTTTTCGGAATTTTAAGTCTATTCTTGAAACTTTGTACAAAAAACATCTGCTTCACAGTAAGTGCAAAAAGTTTTTTTTACAAGTATGATTATGTTTTTTAAAGAGATATTTTTTTCAACAAATATCAAGTCTGCACTTCACCTTTTGAAATATTTATGCAGCGACTGTTGGGTGGATGAACTATGGTTGAGGTTTAGACATAAATATTTTAGAAAACTAAAAGTATACATAGATTTATGCTATATTGTAGATAGGTTTTATATCACTCTTAAAAACAAACACAAATCAAAGAAGAAATCATTTGTATTCAGGAACTTTAATGTTGTACGAAATTTGTGAAGGTACCGTTTGTTCAGGGCCCAATATCACAGAGCTGCTTAAGCAGAAAATATTGCTTAACAGTAATGAGCAGGATACCAGTCACAGGTGGTACATGTGACACGGTATTTTGACTCGTAACCATATTCCAGTAAGCATAATGTTTTGTCGTGCTTAGCTACTTTTTTTATGCTGAAGCAGCGCCATGAAATTGGGCCCTGGTAATGTTTTAAAAGCCCATATTATGTAAACAAAATCTTTAAAAAAAAATCAAATTCTGCAATGTATATGTAAATACTTGTTGCAATGTTGAGTGGCTTTCCTCCACTGTACATAGACTTAGAAAATACAGTAAATTTGATGGTGACTGATTCAGACAAACAGATTTACAGATATATCTCTATGAGATAAAAGTGCAAATTTTTACCGATCACAAGGGTTGGACTTCAGTAAACAGTAAAAGTTCTACTTCTGTATCTGAAGTCCTTCCATAGAGATTGTACTTGAATATTTTGTTTTATAGTGTTAGGGTATCCTCTTCTGATTGGGTGCCCCAGTCCACTGGAGCCAAGGTTGAGAATAGACCTTTCCATTGTTGATAAACAAACCCCAGCTGGTTGGCATGGAGGGCCGAATGTTAGCAAAACAACCAATCCTGCTAACAGATATGGTAAACCAAATTCAACATTTCTTCAAACTTTTAATATAAAAGAAATACATCCCATGATTGGTTGCTTTTTTCCGACAAATTCAACACTATTTTTTAATATGTATGTAACATTGTTACAAACTGAGGCAATCGTTTTTTAGTTTGCATTTGTGGCTTCCCATAGTTTTCTAACATTGGTTGGCAAAAACTCGGGCTGTGACATTGCAATAGAAAGGTCTATTACTAGGGCACTTTCCCACCTCTGTCAGATTGTAGTCCAAAGTCTGGCACTCCATTCTAAGTGTTGCAATGTTAAGCATGAAGTTCTTAATGTGTGACACCAATTGTGGTAAATCGCCCCGGATTGGAACATTAAGCGCATTCATCCAGTTACATTTTATTTAAGACATCTCAGCTATTGCACTCACAACAAATAATTGGCACGGCGGTGAATTTTGTTGGCCAAATTGGAATCCATAGTTGCGAGACAAGGCCTGATGTCATAAAACTAATTATAAGCCAAAAACTGTCAAATTTCTGCAAAAGAGAAACAAGCAGGAAACCAGCCACAAGTAGTAAACATAATATGATATTTTGGCAGGTAAACTTTGTCCTTAGGAAAATGTGTTTTGTCCTGAGCTAATTTTGTGCTTGTGCTGCACCTCTTTCTAATTGCTATCGCCAATTTTCATGGCACTGCTTAAGCAGAACATTTTACTTAATAATTTTCTGCTATTAAAAATTAAGCAGGAAACCAGTCACGAATGGCATTTTGGCTGGTTGACTTTATTCTGGTATGCATTTTGTGCTTGGCAACTTTTTTTGCTTAAGCAGCTCTATGAAATTGGGCAGGTTATAACACCACCTGTGCAAAGGCAAACTTAATATAAGTTGTTGTACACTTTGGGGTGTTTTGTATACATTTCTAGTCAAAATTATTGCTGCTGTGTTCGCTGTGCAGCTTTATTTGTAAATTGTCAAGATCAATTTGTCTGTATCCTCCACCCACAGTGCATTAAATATTTGTTTTAGGCTCGAAGAAACACAAGAGGGCAGTAGACTGATGTCCAATGTGAAGAAAATGTGTCTAACATTCCCCATACATAAGAGGGCAGCAGACTGATTTCCAGTGTGAAGAAAGTGTGTCTAACGTTCTCCCATACACATTCCCACTAATAAAAGCAATAATTATACTCTTATAACAAATGTCATTCTTGCGCCTGTATAAAGCAGGTTGGGAAATCTACCGATACAGTGGCAAAACATACGTATCACCAGAGCCAATTTTATAGAGCTGCTTAATTTTCTTCTAAGCAAAAATTAGCAGGATACCAGTCGCAGATTGTATTTGAGAAATAGCATTTAAGCTATTTGGTAAGCATAATTTTGTTGTGCTTAGCTACTTCTTGTGCTTAAGCAGCTCTATGCGGCCCTGGGCCTAATTTTACAGAGCTGCTTAAACACAGAAGTAGCTTAAGAAAAGATCAACTGAAGAAAAGACGCCCCAAACCAACTGCTTAGAAGAAAAAAAGCAAAATGAGGTTATCAGCCAAAATACCGTGGTTCAATTGTATCGAGTGGGACTGGTTTCATGCTGGGCTTAGCTTTGAGGCAAATTGTTCAGCAGATATTACGTCTTATGCAGCTTTGTGAAATTGGGCCTGGGAAGGTAATCAATAATGATACGGACATACTGCTGACCGTTTTAGAAGTTTGATCCATGATTGGTAGTAATTGAAAAGCGGTTAATAAAATAGTGGTACATGAGTTTGATGTGTTCTAAAAAAAAAAAAAAAAAACCTGATCACTTATTAATTCAATTCTATTTTGACAGGTTGTTTTTGTAGTCATGGTTATTATGATACAAAAATGGAGGGGGGGTGTAAGTTGCTCCTCGAAAGCCAGTAATATTCATACCTTTGATAGCTTTTGGGTCATTGCCAAAACGGTTTTATTTGAAATTCTGAAAAATATTGATTTTAAGTTAAATGTTTTATTTAAAAAAATAAACTTTGCTGATGTTTTGAGGTCAAATATGGATATTTAATAAGTTTACCTTAGTATTTAACCGATGTTTGGTGGTCTTAATATGGAATTGTTATTATTTTTTTGCAAGCATACTTTAGTTGTGTTGCCATGTAAGGTTGTTATGGAAGTTTACTTTAAAACTCAAGCTCATTGAACAGTAAACAAAGTTTGATTTTACTATAAAATAAAAAGGTTTAATATTTTTGTTAATAGTATTAAATTGTAAAAGACCGGGCTGCTAAATGATATTTTGCCACTAGTGTTGGTCTTATTTTGTCTTTGTTTCGCCAAGACAGATTCTGTTTTGGAGACAGGTGTAGACGTATAATGCATTCCCCATTTGAAATAGTTGTATGCAAAGATACAACTTTGAGATGGCATTTGGTGCTCGGTATGTGACATTGTGTACCTCCCCTGTATCTCCATCATGTTCTTGGAAACTCAAGAATTCTTTAGAAGATTTTAAGGGTTGGGAGGGAGGGGGAAGGGGTTACTTCTATACAAGAAAATAGTGTTAAAGTATGGGAACAATGGGGTGGTACCCTCTGCTACATAATGGGCGTGGTATGTGAGAGGGTAAGGGTTGCAACTTCTGCTGGGTAACTTATTCACTTCCCCTCCCTTAACCTCTGTCTAACAGTAGTCATTTTACTCTACCCTTTGAATGGTCCACCCTTCTTTGTTTTTATGAATGTCAAAGTCAGACCTTTCTTCACTGTCTGTATTTTTTGATACTGTAAATTAGTCATTGTACTTCTTTAGCGGTGGAAGAAATAAATATTGGTCTCTAATCTGCACGATAAAGAATCAATGTATGATTTCCCCTTGTTTGTGTGTGTGATAAGCCTATCTTTTTCTTTTTAAAGGAACATTACAGAATTGGTAAGAAAACAACTTGTAAAACATAATTTTTTGATCACAGATTTACATAAAACTTACACGGTCTAATGATGATGATAGTAGAAAACATCCCTTGAAATACTTCTGTCTGAAAAGTCATATTTGATGAGAAATGAATAAACTATTTTTCCGGTTGGAGTTTATCGCTCAGTGAGCGTTTTATTCATTTGTTGAATCTATATGATTTCATGCAAATGTGTAATCGGTTTTTCACTATTTTCTCGTGACCCAGATGGCCGATCATTCTCAAACTTCTACAGGTTTGTCAGTTTATGTATATGGTGGATTACATAAAGTGCTTACACTGCCAGCAACTGTTTTGTTAGCAACAACCAATTCTGTAATGTTCCTTTAACCCTGCGAGCAGCACCCCCCTTGAATGTCCTCATGCAGCAAAGGGGGAGCTCACAGAAGGCAGTTTCTTAATAAGCGTATATAACATTGTTTGGATGACACAATCCCTTTTCTAAGGGTCTATATAGATGAATGGAGGTCCCCCTGGACACACCTAGAAAGGATTGAAGCATTCAGGCAATTTATAGGTTGGTTCACATGATTTTTTTAACAGTAACTGCCACTTCTTATAAGTACAGTAGGGCCTACACGATTTCTTGTTGTACAGTAACTGCCATACAATATGAGCAGTACATCAAACAGTCGTCTGAAACATGGACATAAAACAGTGGTAGACAGCACCTGTGGGAACCGCTGTTTATTTACAACCTGTCACTGGACTAGGATGACTCATAGCATTGAGCTTTGCTAGCCTAGCTGCAAAAAAACTCAAGGTGATTAGATCTGCACACACTACAATGGGCTTATACTTTCTACACAAATGAATAAGGTTCGGCTGGAGTCCAGGCTATTCCAAAATTTGCCTGACCTGTACATAGCGCGCAATGTTAAAAGTGACTTTAGAATGTCAAACTAGAGGGTTTCATTGAGGGTTCCATGTAGTTTCAGCGGAATTGGCCCAAACATTTTTCAGTAATTAAAAAAAGGAAAAAAAGTGCCTTCCGGAGGCTCCCCGTTGTGGCTCGCAAGGTTAAAAGATGATGTGACTGAATAAATCGGTTCGTTCAAGTAGGTTTGTATCACGTGGTTCGAATTATAGTGGTGATCAGCATTAAATTTTACACCGGTGATTATAAACACTAAGTAAGTGTTGGCCTCACCGGGATGATTGATTAAACAAATTGAAACAAATAAATAAATAGATAAATAAATAAATAAATAGATTGCTAGTCCCGAGTATAATATAAACGTTGGTTTGCCATGGGGCAAACTCAGTAGCCTATTAGGTAGGACATCTGACTGTAAGGGACTGGGACCAAGTTCAGCTCAATCGGTGCTCTATCTAGCAGTTGGGAGTATTAGTTCATCCTTTCTTTATCTTTTTTTTGTGGGGGGGGGGGGGCTTAGAAAGACATTTGGTTTGTTCTGATTTTTTTCTTTATTTATTTATTTTATTTTTTTTCATTCAGTTGGAGGGAGGGGAGGGGGAGTTAAAAAAAAATACAAATAAAACCCTCCTTTGATTTGTTAGGATTGTTCCCTGATTCTAGCATAGTTTTTCATTTACCTCCTTCGCGTTTTAGATTTTCTGGGATAAAGTGAAATTTCCTGACGCGGCGCAGGAAACATAATTCTTGTTAAAGACACTGGACCTTTGGTAATTGTCAAAGACCAGTCTTCTCACTTGGTGTATCTCAACATATGCACAAAATAACAAACCTGTGAAAATTGGTCGTCGAAGTTGCGAGATAATAATGGAAGAAAAAACACCCTTGTCACACGAAGTTGTGTGCTTTCAAATGCTTGATTTCGAGACCTCACGCGTGAGGTCTCAAAATCAATTCAAATATTTTACTGAGAAATTACTTCTTTCTCAAAAACTACGTTACTTCAGAGGGAGCCGTTTCTCACAATGTTTTATACTATCAATAGCTCTCCATTGCTCGTTACCGAGTAATTTTTTATGCTAACCATTATTTTGAGTAATTACCAATAGTGTCCAGTGCCTTTAAGGCGGCAACCCTTTATTTATATTGGACGTTTTGGCAATAGTCTGTAAACCTCTTAAAATGAATAGAATAATAATAGAATAGAATAGAATTCTTCATTGTGTCCGCAGTACAAAAATACAGATAATTGTGTTCCTGGCTAAAAGAAATATTAACAAAATTCACAACAAATACAAACCAGGAGGAAACCTCTGCCCATTTTTTTCAAAATGTTTCAATTATTTTCATAAAGCCACTCGCCTCAGAACAGTTAAAGGAACATGGCATAATTGGTAAGAAAAAAAACTTGTAAAATATACTTTTTGATCACAGATTTACATAAATTACGCGGTCTAATGATGATGCTAGTAGAAAACATCCCTTGAAATATTCATGTTATGAAATGCCATATTATTTGATGAGAAATGAATAAACTAATTTTCCGATTGGAGTTTATCGCTCATTGAGCGTTTTATTCACTTGTTGAATCTATATGATTTCATGCAAATTTTAATCGGGTTTTCACTATTTTCTTGTGACCCAGATGGCCGATCGATCTCAAACTTCTACAGGTTTGTCAGTTTATGTATATGGTGGATTACATAAAGTGCTTACACTCTCAGCAACTGTTTTGTTAGCAAAAACCAATTCTGTCATGTTCCTTTATCACCACGAGTCAGCCCTTCATGGTTTATACAATTGAGCCCCAATATGCCCCCTTTATAAACGTCAGCACTATAATAAGAAAGCCCAGTCAACTTTCCAACCTAATTTGAACCAAAATAATGCAAGAGCAATAAACCACGCCTACTTCTTCAACATGAGCAAAAATTAATGTTGAGAAAAATAGACAGGCACCATTGTGAGTTGTCGATGCTATGACCAAGCTTGCATACAGGGTACCGACAAAGATAACAGGTTTTTAAGTTTAATACAAGTTGGTAACCACATGCAAACGAACAATAGTGTGCCCGTTACGCAATGCAGACTACCAATGTATTTTGTCTTTATGGCACATGCTCACAAGTTGTATTTCCATGTTGTCTGCAGGAAAGTGCTATGCATAAACCAGGCACGTGAACTATTTTCGTAATTGTAACGGGACAGAGGACGAGTTTATGGTGGAGTTATTCTGAGGATATAGGACCACAGCTGAGGAGGAATATTAGGGTTTAAACTGTTCCAGTTTTGACGAGTTTTCATTGGAGAATTGTTCCAGTATTGAGAGGCTCGACACGGACCGTGAAAGAGCGTGTAGCTGTGTAGGAGCACCCGAACAACAAACAGTATGGCCCCACTTGGATCGTCCGTCTTTTACGCGAGTGTAAAAGTCTTCCACGGATGGTTGTCTGATTTGGATGGCTCAAATGGGATTGTAAAGTCAGGAACACATGGTAAGCTTATTGTATTATTAATTGTAGGTGTATATAAATTATGTCCAGACATTTCAAGAACTAGGGGAAACAGAAGGAAAGGAAAGTCTGTTGAGAGTTGAATGACGCTGTCATCATTGTTGACAGTTAAGTTCGAGCCAAATTGTGCTCTGACCTGCACAGAAACCTTTTAAGCAGACAATTTTGCTTAGCAACTTTGTGCTCCCAGAGTTCAGTACAAAAATCCACAGGCAGATTATTCGGTTGGGATTCGAACCCACATTGACTTTTTCTCAGAACTCGGGGGAAGTACCGAGTATACAGTGCTTTACACACCGATGAAAGGGCAAAACCAAATAGTATTCTTTATGCCCGATGCAAATTTAACATCTATTTGAACTTTGTGCCCATCAGATCCCGATGCAAATTTAACATCGATTAACTTTGCTCTTAAAGGAACATTACAGAATTGGTAAGAAAAAACTTGTAAAATATACTTTTTGATCACAGATTCACATAATACTTACACAGTCTAATGATGATGATAGTAGAAAACATCCCTTGAAACATTTCTGTCTGAAATGCCATATTTGATGAGAAATGAATAAACTAGTTTTCCGATTGGAGTTTATTGCTCAGTGAGCGTTTTATTCATTTGTTGAATCTATATGATTTCATCCAAATGTGTAATCGGTTTTTCACTATTTTCTTGTGACCCAGATGGCCGATCGATCTCAAACTTCTACAGGTTCGTCAGTTTATGTATATGGTGGATTACATTAAGTGCTTACACTGCCAGCAACTGTTTGTTTGCAAAAACCATTTCTGTAATGTTCCTTTAACAAAAATTAGCAGGATACCAGTCAAAGGTGGTGCATGTACAAAATTGTACTATAGTTCTTAAGGTTTTTGAGAAGGCAGTTTCCAACAGTTGTTCTTATCTCTCATGCCATCTAAGGGATGTTTTTTGACAAGATTACAAATTCCAAGAAGAAACGTCAATATTTTCTCAGGTACATGTACGTTGGAAGTCGTAGAAACGTAACACCAAGTATAAAGCGATCAGGATAAATCCCTATCATTTTACGTTTCTACGATAATCACTCCGAAACCGGTCTCTGAAAATTAACATGCAGGATTTTTTTCCCCCATTGACATAATTGAGCCTCAGGAGAATAAGATTAATAGACAACATGGTCATATCACATGCTCATATAAGGGAAACTTCCATTAGGACTAATGATAATTAGTTCACGGAAACCATTGGCTTTAATGGAACCCAATTTTGTTTTAGTCTTCATGGGCAGTGTTTTTTTTTTTTTTTTTTCAGGGGCTCTCAATTTGAGGGAATTCATATCCCTTCTCTGCAATGAATTCATCAGAAACAATTACTTATATCCCTTACAAAAAAATTGAGTGGGGGCATCTTACGAATAGTCAGTGCAACAAACCCTATCCGTAAAAGGAAAAACAGTTTTGGTTCAATTTTTCTCAGGGGGGTCTTTTGATTTGCGATATATTGATTCATTACCCTACTGATCATTTAATCACCATGGTTTCAGTAATTTCTCTCTTTCTTGAGGGAGGGCAGGCGGGCGGGTGGGCGGGGACGCGGAGGCAAAACTGAAATAAACAAATCGATCTTGAAAAAAATTCCCTGACAAAACATAAAGCATCATAATGGTTTTGTTATTTTTGGAAAAAACAGGCCCGCCGAGTGTGATGAAATTGTTTACAGTTGGGTGAAATGGTTTGTTCAATAATAACAAGTGGATGGCAATGAATGTGCCTCCCACACAGCCCCACCCCCCAAAAAAAAAAAATTTTGAGAAGAAAAAAGAAAAAACTTGAAGGAGAGATTGCCTGTTGCTAGCTGATGTTTATGTCCCAAGATGCCAGGTGGTTAATTTCCCTGGATGGACGGATCAACTCACATAAAGAACAAAAGTCTGGATATTTTGTTGATGTCCTGCATATCTGAATAATCCATCATCAAACGTGATATGAGATTTTGTTTGAAAGACTATAGGGGCTCTATCTCGTCAAAGTTGTTTACAGGTGTGCACATTTCTTTTCTCTATTTTGCAAAAGTGAAGGCCTACTTCATTAATGATCGAGAACATTTGAGTGTGTGTTTCAAAATGGATTGCTTTCAAAATGGATTGCATTTTTGCGTCTCTCTCCTGCTTAAAGACACTGGACACCTTTGGTAATTGTCAAAGACAAGTCTTCTCACTTGGTGTATCTTAACATATGCACAAAATAACATACCTGTGAAAGTTTGAACTAAATTGGTCGTCGAAGTTGCGAGATAATAATGGAAGAAAAAACACACCTTGTCACACGAAGTTGTGTGCTTTCAAATGCTTGATTTCGAGACCTCACGAGTGAGGTCTCAAAATCAATTCAAATATTTTACTGAGAAATTACTTCTTTCTCAAAAACTACGTTACTTCAGAGGGAGCCGTTTCTCACAATGTTTTATACTATCAATAGCTCTCCATTGCTCGTTACCGAGTAATTTTTTATGCTAACCATTATTTTGAGTAATTACCAATAGTGTCCAGTGCCTTTAAGGCGGCAACCCTTTATTTATATTGGACGTTTTGGCAATAGTCTGTAAACCTCTTAAAATGGTTACAACTTGTATGTTGAGGGGTTTATCCCAAGAATAGAATAATAGAATAGAATAGAATTCTTCATTGTGTCCGCAGTACAAAAATACAGATAATTGTGTTCCTGGCTAAAAGAAATATTAACAAAACTCACAACAAATACAAACCAGGAGGAAACCTCTGCCCATTTTTTTCAAAATGTTTCAATTATTTTCATAAAGCCACTCGCCTCAGAACAGTTAAAGGAACATGACATAATTGGTAAGAAAAAAACTTGTAAATATACTTTTTGATCACAGATTTACATAAATTACGCAGTCTAATGATGATGCTAGTAGAAAACATCCCTTGAAATATTTCTGTTATGAAATGCCATATTATTTGATGAGAAATAAATAAACTAATTTTCCGATTGGAGTTTATCGCTCATTGAGCGTTTTATTCACTTGTTGAATCTATATGATTTCATGCAAATGTGTAATCGGGTTTTCACTATTTTCTAGTGACCCAGATGGCCGATCGATCTCAAACTTCTACAGGTTTGTCAGTTTATGTATATGGTGGATTACAAAAAGTGCTTACACTGTCAGCAACTGTTTTGTCAGCAAAAACCAATTCTGTCATGTTCCTTTATCACCACGAGTCAGCCATTCATGGTTTATACAATTGAGCCCCAATATGCCCCCTTTATAAACGTCAGCACTATAATAAGAAAGCCCAGTCAACCTTCCAACCTAATTTGAACCAAAATTATGCAAGAGCAATAAACCACGCCTACTTCTTCAACATGAGCAAAAATTAATGTTGAGAAAAATAGACAGGCACCATTGTGAGTTGTCTATGCTATGACCAAGCTTGCATACAGGGTACCGACAAAGATAACAGGTTTTTAAGTTTAATACAAGTTGGTAACCACATGCAAACGAACAATAGTGTGCCCGTTACGCAATGCAGACTACCAATGTAGTTTGTCTTTATGGCACATGCTCACAAGTTGCATTTCCATGTTGTCTGCAGGAAAGTGCTATGCATAAACCAGGCACGTGAACTATTTTCGTAATTGTAACGGGACAGAGGACGAGTTTATGGTGGAGTTATTCTGAGGATATAGGACCACAGCTGAGGAGGAATTTTAGGGTTTAAACTGTTCCAGTTTTGACGAGTTTTCATTGGAGAATTGTTCCAGTATTGAGAGGCTCGACACGGACCGTGAAAGAGCGTGTAGGAGCATCCGAACAACAAACAGTTTTGCCCCACTTGGATCGTCCGTCTTTTACGCGAGTGTAAAAGTCTTCCACGGATGGTTGTCTGATTTGGATGGCTCAAATGGGATTGTAAAGTCAGGAACACATGGTAAGCTTATTGTATTATTAATTGTAGGTGTATATAAATTATGTCCAGACATTTCAAGAACTAGGGGAAACAGAAGGAAAGGAAAGTCTGTTGAGAGTTGAATGACGCTGTCATCATTGTTGACAGTTAAGTTCGAGCCAAATTGTGCTCTGACCTGCACAGAAACCTTTTAAGCAGACAATTTTGCTTAGCAACTTTGTGCTCCCCGAGTTCAGTACAAAAATCCACAGGCAGATTATTCGGTTGGGATTCGAACCCACATTGACTTTTTCTCAGAACTCGGGGGAAGTACCGAGTATACAGTGCTTTACACACACCGATGAAAGGGCAAAACCAAATAGTATTCTTTATGCCCGATGCAAATTTAACATCTATTTGAACTTTGTGCCCATCAGATCCCGATGCAAATTTAACATCGATTAACTTTGCTCTTAAAGGAACATTACAGAATTGGTAAGAAAAAACTTGTAAAATATACTTTTTGATCACAGATTCACATAATACTTACACAGTCTAATGATGATGATAGTAGAAAACATCCCTTGAAACATTTCTGTCTGAAATGCCATATTTGATGAGAAATGAATAAACTAGTTTTCCGATTGGAGTTTATTGCTCAGTGAGCGTTTTATTCATTTGTTGAATCTATATGATTTCATCCAAATGTGTAATCGGTTTTTCACTATTTTCTTGTGACCCAGATGGCCGATCGATCTCAAACTTCTACAGGTTCGTCAGTTTATGTATATGGTGGATTACATTAAGTGCTTACACTGCCAGCAACTGTTTGTTTGCAAAAACCATTTCTGTAATGTTCCTTTAACAAAAATTAGCAGGATACCAGTCAAAGGTGGTGCATGTACAAAATTGTACTATAGTTCTTAAGGTTTTTGAGAAGGCAGTTTCCAACAGTTGTTCTTATCTCTCATGCCATCTAAGGGATGTTTTTTTGACAAGATTACAAATTCCAAGAAGAAACGTCAATATTTTCTCAGGGTACATGTACGTTGGAAGTCGTAGAAACGTAACACCAAGTATAAAGCGATCAGGATAAATCCCTATCATTTTACGTTTCTACGATAATCACTCCGAAACCGGTCTCTGAAAATTAACATGCAGGATTTTTTTCCCCCATTGACATAATTGAGCCTCAGGAGAATAAGATTAATAGACAACATGGTCATATCACATGCTCATATAAGGGAAACTTCCATTAGGACTAATGATAATTAGTTCACGGAAACCATTGGCTTTAATGGAACCCAATTTTGTTTTAGTCTTCATGGGCAGTGTTTTTTTTTTTTTTTCAGGGGCTCTCAATTTGAGGGAATTCATATCCCTTCTCTGCAATGAATTCATCAGAAACAATTACTTATATCCCTTACAAAAAAATTGAGTGGGGGCATCTTACGAATAGTCAGTGCAACAAACCCTATCCGTAAAAGGAAAAACAGTTTTGGTTCAATTTTTCTCAGGGGGGTCTTTTGATTTGCGATATATTGATTCATTACCCTACTGATCATTTAATCACCATGGTTTCAGTAATTTCTCTCTTTCTTGAGGGAGGGCAGGCGGGCGGGTGGGCGGGGACGCGGAGGCAAAACTGAAATAAACAAATCGATCTTGAAAAAAATTCCCTGACAAAACATAAAGCATCATAATGGTTTTGTTATTTTTGGAAAAAACAGGCCCGCCGAGTGTGATGAAATTGTTTACAGTTGGGTGAAATGGTTTGTTCAATAATAACAAGTGGATGGCAATGAATGTGCCTCCCACACAGCCCCACCCCCCAAAAAAAAAAAATTTTGAGAAGAAAAAAGAAAAAACTTGAAGGAGAGATTGCCTGTTGCTAGCTGATGTTTATGTCCCAAGATGCCAGGTGGTTAATTTCCCTGGATGGACGGATCAACTCACATAAAGAACAAAAGTCTGGATATTTTGTTGATGTCCTGCATATCTGAATAATCCATCATCAAACGTGATATGAGATTTTGTTTGAAAGACTATAGGGGCTCTATCTCGTCAAAGTTGTTTACAGGTGTGCACATTTCTTTTCTCTATTTTGCAAAAGTGAAGGCCTACTTCATTAATGATCGAGAACATTTGAGTGTGTGTTTCAAAATGGATTGCGTTTCAAAATGGATTGCATTTTTGCGTCTCTCTCCTGCTTAAAGACACTGGACACCTTTGGTAATTGTCAAAGACAAGTCTTCTCACTTGGTGTATCTTAACATATGCACAAAATAACATACCTGTGAAAGTTTGAACTAAATTGGTCGTCGAAGTTGCGAGATAATAATGGAAGAAAAAACACCCTTGTCACACGAAGTTGTGTGCTTTCAAATGCTTGATTTCGAGACCTCACGAGTGAGGTCTCAAAATCAATTCAAATATTTTACTGAGAAATTACTTCTTTCTCAAAAACTACGTTACTTCAGAGGGAGCCGTTTCTCACAATGTTTTATACTATCAATAGCTCTCCATTGCTCGTTACCGAGTAATTTTTTATGCTAACCATTATTTTGAGTAATTACCAATAGTGTCCAGTGCCTTTAAGGCGGCAACCCTTTATTTATATTGGACGTTTTGGCAATAGTCTGTAAACCTCTTAAAATGGTTACAACTTGTATGTTGAGGGGTTTATCCCAAGAATAGAATAATAGAATAGAATAGAATTCTTCATTGTGTCCGCAGTACAAAAATACAGATAATTGTGTTCCTGGCTAAAAGAAATATTAACAAAACTCACAACAAATACAAACCAGGAGGAAACCTCTGCCCATTTTTTTCAAAATGTTTCAATTATTTTCATAAAGCCACTCGCCTCAGAACAGTTAAAGGAACATGACATAATTGGTAAGAAAAAAACTTGTAAATATACTTTTTGATCACAGATTTACATAAATTACGCAGTCTAATGATGATGCTAGTAGAAAACATCCCTTGAAATATTTCTGTTATGAAATGCCATATTATTTGATGAGAAATAAATAAACTAATTTTCCGATTGGAGTTTATCGCTCATTGAGCGTTTTATTCACTTGTTGAATCTATATGATTTCATGCAAATGTGTAATCGGGTTTTCACTATTTTCTAGTGACCCAGATGGCCGATCGATCTCAAACTTCTACAGGTTTGTCAGTTTATGTATATGGTGGATTACAAAAAGTGCTTACACTGTCAGCAACTGTTTTGTCAGCAAAAACCAATTCTGTCATGTTCCTTTATCACCACGAGTCAGCCATTCATGGTTTATACAATTGAGCCCCAATATGCCCCCTTTATAAACGTCAGCACTATAATAAGAAAGCCCAGTCAACCTTCCAACCTAATTTGAACCAAAATTATGCAAGAGCAATAAACCACGCCTACTTCTTCAACATGAGCAAAAATTAATGTTGAGAAAAATAGACAGGCACCATTGTGAGTTGTCTATGCTATGACCAAGCTTGCATACAGGGTACCGACAAAGATAACAGGTTTTTAAGTTTAATACAAGTTGGTAACCACATGCAAACGAACAATAGTGTGCCCGTTACGCAATGCAGACTACCAATGTAGTTTGTCTTTATGGCACATGCTCACAAGTTGCATTTCCATGTTGTCTGCAGGAAAGTGCTATGCATAAACCAGGCACGTGAACTATTTTCGTAATTGTAACGGGACAGAGGACGAGTTTATGGTGGAGTTATTCTGAGGATATAGGACCACAGCTGAGGAGGAATTTTAGGGTTTAAACTGTTCCAGTTTTGACGAGTTTTCATTGGAGAATTGTTCCAGTATTGAGAGGCTCGACACGGACCGTGAAAGAGCGTGTAGGAGCATCCGAACAACAAACAGTTTTGCCCCACTTGGATCGTCCGTCTTTTACGCGAGTGTAAAAGTCTTCCACGGATGGTTGTCTGATTTGGATGGCTCAAATGGGATTGTAAAGTCAGGAACACATGGTAAGCTTATTGTATTATTAATTGTAGGTGTATATAAATTATGTCCAGACATTTCAAGAACTAGGGGAAACAGAAGGAAAGGAAAGTCTGTTGAGAGTTGAATGACGCTGTCATCATTGTTGACAGTTAAGTTCGAGCCAAATTGTGCTCTGACCTGCACAGAAACCTTTTAAGCAGACAATTTTGCTTAGCAACTTTGTGCTCCCCGAGTTCAGTACAAAAATCCACAGGCAGATTATTCGGTTGGGATTCGAACCCACATTGACTTTTTCTCAGAACTCGGGGGAAGTACCGAGTATACAGTGCTTTACACACACCGATGAAAGGGCAAAACCAAATAGTATTCTTTATGCCCGATGCAAATTTAACATCTATTTGAACTTTGTGCCCATCAGATCCCGATGCAAATTTAACATCGATTAACTTTGCTCTTAAAGGAACATTACAGAATTGGTAAGAAAAAACTTGTAAAATATACTTTTTGATCACAGATTCACATAATACTTACACAGTCTAATGATGATGATAGTAGAAAACATCCCTTGAAACATTTCTGTCTGAAATGCCATATTTGATGAGAAATGAATAAACTAGTTTTCCGATTGGAGTTTATTGCTCAGTGAGCGTTTTATTCATTTGTTGAATCTATATGATTTCATCCAAATGTGTAATCGGTTTTTCACTATTTTCTTGTGACCCAGATGGCCGATCGATCTCAAACTTCTACAGGTTCGTCAGTTTATGTATATGGTGGATTACATTAAGTGCTTACACTGCCAGCAACTGTTTGTTTGCAAAAACCATTTCTGTAATGTTCCTTTAACAAAAATTAGCAGGATACCAGTCAAAGGTGGTGCATGTACAAAATTGTACTATAGTTCTTAAGGTTTTTGAGAAGGCAGTTTCCAACAGTTGTTCTTATCTCTCATGCCATCTAAGGGATGTTTTTTGACAAGATTACAAATTCCAAGAAGAAACGTCAATATTTTCTCAGGGTACATGTACGTTGGAAGTCGTAGAAACGTAACACCAAGTATAAAGCGATCAGGATAAATCCCTATCATTTTACGTTTCTACGATAATCACTCCGAAACCGGTCTCTGAAAATTAACATGCAGGATTTTTTTTCCCCCATTGACATAATTGAGCCTCAGGAGAATAAGATTAATAGACAACATGGTCATATCACATGCTCATATAAGGGAAACTTCCATTAGGACTAATGATAATTAGTTCACGGAAACCATTGGCTTTAATGGAACCCAATTTTGTTTTAGTCTTCATGGGCAGTGTTTTTTTTTTTTTTTTTTCAGGGGCTCTCAATTTGAGGGAATTCATATCCCTTCTCTGCAATGAATTCATCAGAAACAATTACTTATATCCCTTACAAAAAAATTGAGTGGGGGCATCTTACGAATAGTCAGTGCAACAAACCCTATCCGTAAAAGGAAAAACAGTTTTGGTTCAATTTTTCTCAGGGGGGTCTTTTGATTTGCGATATATTGATTCATTACCCTACTGATCATTTAATCACCATGGTTTCAGTAATTTCTCTCTTTCTTGAGGGAGGGCAGGCGGCGGGTGGGCGGGGACGCGGAGGCAAAACTGAAATAAACAAATCGATCTTGAAAAAAATTCCCTGACAAAACATAAAGCATCATAATGGTTTTGTTATTTTTGGAAAAAACAGGCCCGCCGAGTGTGATGAAATTGTTTACAGTTGGGTGAAATGGTTTGTTCAATAATAACAAGTGGATGGCAATGAATGTGCCTCCCACACAGCCCCACCCCCCAAAAAAAAAAAATTTTGAGAAGAAAAAAGAAAAAACTTGAAGGAGAGATTGCCTGTTGCTAGCTGATGTTTATGTCCCAAGATGCCAGGTGGTTAATTTCCCTGGATGGACGGATCAACTCACATAAAGAACAAAAGTCTGGATATTTTGTTGATGTCCTGCATATCTGAATAATCCATCATCAAACGTGATATGAGATTTTGTTTGAAAGACTATAGGGGCTCTATCTCGTCAAAGTTGTTTACAGGTGTGCACATTTCTTTTCTCTATTTTGCAAAAGTGAAGGCCTACTTCATTAATGATCGAGAACATTTGAGTGTGTGTTTCAAAATGGATTGCGTTTCAAAATGGATTGCATTTTTGCGTCTCTCTCCTGCTTAAAGACACTGGACACCTTTGGTAATTGTCAAAGACAAGTCTTCTCACTTGGTGTATCTTAACATATGCACAAAATAACATACCTGTGAAAGTTTGAACTAAATTGGTCGTCGAAGTTGCGAGATAATAATGGAAGAAAAAACACCCGTGTCACACGAAGTTGTGTGGTCTCAGTTGCTTGATTTCAAGACCTCACGCGTGAGGTCTCAAAATCAATTCAAATATTTTACTTCTTTCTCAAAAACTACATAACTTCAGAGGGAGCCGTTTCTCACAATGTTTTATACTATCAATAGCTCTCCATTGCTCATTACCAAGTAAGTTTTTATGCCAACAATTATTTTGAGTAATTACCAATAGTGTCGAGTGCCTTTAAAAGAACCATCGGCTTGTCAGTCTGCCTTTTGCCTTGCATAGGGTAAGCAGTGGTTAGGAAATAAAAACTGTGCTAAGGGCCACTCTGTAAAGGGACACGTCGCCCTCATATTGGGCGCTTTGGGCTATAAAAAGCGTTTGTTACAAAATGTATGGTTGTATGGTTTTTGAGGCATTGCATAGTGAGGTATCAATGTATTCGGTTTGCAGTAACACCATGTGAATATCTACTCTGCTGTGTAGATTTTGTTCTTTAGAGAACTTGTCTTGCTATTTGTTCTACTACCGTGCAGTAGATTTTTGGGATTCGGGAGACTTCTCAGTTCTGAAAAGAACTGTCCTGCTTATTAACTACTACCTGGGCGGAAGGTAGGAAATCGGCCTGGACTACTACTTTCGCTTAGTGGATCGGTTGGAAATGGTTGGAAAGATGTTTTAAAGGTAGAGTATAATGATCCACACGAGTATAGACCTTTCTATTGCAACGTCACAGCCCGAGTTTTTGCCAACCGAGATCGGAAAACTATAGAAAGCCATTAATGCAAAACAAAAACGGATAGCCACAGTTTTTAACAATGTTACACAAATATTCAAAAATAGTGTTGAATTTGTTGGAAACAAAGCAACCAATCATGAGAAGATCTTAACTTAATTGAAAGTTTGCAAAAAAATGTTGAATTGTGTTAAAACATCTGTTAACACGATTGAGTGTTTTGCTAACATTCGGCCTTCCATGCCAACCAGCGCAGTTTGTTTATCAACACTGGAAAGGTCTATACCTCAAAATCGTGTGGTTGCAAAATTTTTTAATCCACAAAATGGCAGACCATGGTGGTTCACAAAGTAAATGGAAAGCCACACAATTTTGAGGGATCGTGTGAATCATCATATTCTACATCAAATCCATCCATGTTAGCGAGGTGACAGTGGGTACCAACCGCATCTCTGGCCGCAGCATTCGCAAACGGACACCAACCCTCAGAATTCTGAGAAACGATTTATGCATGAATCATTTTCTCAGATTTAAGTGTTTTCGGGTGAAAAATTCTCCGAACCATATTACTTCGAAGGGAGTCCTTTCTCATTTTTTTTGGTATGAATCAACAGCTGCAGTGCTTATCACTAAGTAAGTATTTATGGTCATTAATTATTGGAGTATTACCAATCTATGACCCTACCTTTAAGTGCACTCTTGGAATCTTTGACTTGCTACAGATTTAGAGTGGCAGACTCGGACTGTTTCAGAGCAGTGGACTAGCATGTAAAAATGCCACGTGGTCCCCAAGAGTTGTGATTTTGTGAAACACTCTCCAGTAACGATGAGTTTGATGATCTAAGGCGCCTGGACGGATTATACGGAGTAATTAGTTTACAGTTTAATTCCCATTATCTACAAGTAGTGAGACCAGTATTTGCTGAAAATTGAAAAAAGCAGGACTTCCGAAAGAAAGAGTCTGTAGTATAATCTCATGAGTATATATTTTTTTACTGGTTTTGCAGGCAGTGCTTTCTCTGATGATTCAGCTTTTGGGGAAGCAGGTCCATCGACCAAACCAGACGACGCTGACGACGCTGACAACGAAAGACTGTCATTCATCTCTGATGAGACAAAAAGCAAGAAAGGTGAGGTGTGTTTTATTGTATCCCTTGCTCTTAGAAATGTAGAGTAAGAAGGAGTTGGGCTCGTCTCTACTGTTGATAGAGTACGGACTACTGATGACATTTTATTGGCGCAGACTCTGTAAATTAGCCTTAGTCTTAGAAATTTTGATGGTTTTGTGGGTTTGAAATTTTGGTCAAAAATATAAAAAAATGGACCATGCCGGCATGGTCAACTTTTTCAATTTTCTGGTCGATTTTTTAATTTTTTATTTTATGAAAACAATTGATAGAGTACGGACTACTGATGACATTTTATTGGCACAGACTCTGTAAATTAGCCTGAGTTTTCCGAAATTTTGATAGTTTTGTAGTGTTGAAATTTTGGTCAAAAATATATAAAAAATCAACCATGCCGGCATGGTCAACTTTTGCAATTTTCGGGTCGATTTTTTAATTTTTTATTTTATGAAAACAATTGATAGAGTACGGACTACTGATGACATTTTATTGGCACAGACTCTGTAAATTTGCCTTAGTTTGAGAAATTTTGATAGTTTTGTAGGTTTGAAATTTTGGTCAAAAATATAAAAAAATGGACCATGCCTGCATGGTCAACTTTTTCAATTTTCGGTCGATTTTTTATATTTTATTTATGGTCCCAATTGATAGAGTACGGACTACTGATGACATTTTATTGGCACAACTCTGAAATTTGCCTTAGTTTGAGAAATTTTGATAGTTTTGTGGGTTTGAAATTTTGGTCAAAAATATAAAAAATGGACCATGCCGCATGGTCAACTTTTTCAATTTTCGGTCGATTTTTTTATTTTTTATTTTATGGTCCCAATTGATAGAGTACGGACTATGATGACATTTTATTGGCACAGTCTCTGGAAATTAGCCTTAGTTTGAGAAATTTTGATAGTTTGTAGGGTTTGAAATTTTGGTCAAAAAATATAAAAAATGGACCATGCCGCATGGTCAACTTTTTCAATTTTCGGGTCGATTTTTTTAATTTTTTATTTTATGGTCCCAATTGATAGAGTACGGACTATGATGACATTTTATTGGCACAGTCTCTGAAATTTGCCTTAGTTTGAGAAATTTTGATAGTTTTGTAGGTTTGAAATTTTGGTCAAAAATATACAAAAATGGACCATGCCTGCATGGTCAACTTTTTCAATTTTCGGTCGATTTTTTTATTTTTATTTTATGGTCCCAATTGATAGAGTACGGACTACTGATGACATTTTATTGGCACAACTCTGTAAATTTGCCTTAGTTTGAGAAATTTTGATAGTTTTGTGGGTTTGAAATTTTGGTCAAAAATATACAAAAATGACCATGCCTGCATGGTCAACTTTTTCAATTTTGGGTCGATTTTTTTATTTGTTATTTTTATGGTCCCAATTGATAGAGTACGGACTACTGATGACATTTTATTGGCAAAAACTCTGTAAATTTGCCTTAGTTTGAGAAATTTTGATAGTTTTGTGGGTTTGAAATTTTGGTCAAAAATATACAAAAATGGACCATGCCGGCATGGTCAACTTTTTCAATTTTGGGGTCGATTTTTTATTTTTATTTTATGGTCCCAATTGATAGAGTACGGACTACTGATGACATTTTATTGGCACAGTCTTTGGAAATTAGCCTTAGTTTGAGAAATTTTGATAGTTTTATGGGTTTGAAATTTGGTCAAAAATATACAAAAATGGACCATGCCGGCATGGTCAACTTTTCAATTTTCGGGTCGATTTTTTAATTTTTTATTTTATGGTCCCAATTGATAGAGTACGGACTACTGATGACATTTTATTGGCAAAAACTCTGTAAATTTGCCTTACTTTGAGAAATTTTGATAGTTTTGTGGGTTTGAAATTTTGGTCAAAAATATACTAAAATGGACCATGCCTGCGTGGTCAACTTTTTCAATTTTCGGGTCGATTTTTTTAATTTTTTATTTTATGGTCCCAATTGATAGAGTACGGACTACTGATGACATTTTATTGGCAAAAACTCTGTAAATTTGCCTTAGTTTGAGAAATTTTGATAGTTTTGTGGGTTTGAAATTTTGGTCAAAAATATAAAAAAACTAGACCATGCCTGCATGGTCAACTTTTTACAATTTTCGGGTCGATTTTTTTATTTTTATTTTATGGTCCCAATTGATAGAGTACGGACTACTGATGACATTTTATTGCAAAAACTCTGTAAATTTGCCTTAGTTTGAGAAATTTTGATAGTTTTGTGGGTTTGAAATTTTGGTCAAAAATATACAAAAATGAACCATGCCAAGCATGGTCAACTTTTTCAATTTTGGGGTCGATTTTTTATTTTTTTATTTTATGGTCCCAATTGATAGAGTACGGACTACTGATGACATTTTATTGGCACAGTCTTGGAAATAAGCCTTAGTTTGAGAAATTTTGATAGTTTTGTAGGTTTGAAATTTTGGTCAAAAATATACTAAAATGGACCATGCCTGCATGGTCAACTTTTTCAATTTTCGGGTCGATTTTTTAATTTTTTATTTATGGTCCCAATTGATAGAGTACGTACTACTGTGACATTTTATTGGCACAAGTACTCTGTGAAATTTGCCTTAGTTTGAGAAATTTTGATAGTTTTTGGGTTTGAAATTTTGGTCAAAAATATACAAAAATGACCATGCCGGCATGGTCAACTTTTTCAATTTTCGGGTCGATTTTTTTATTTTGTTTTTTTGGTCCCAATTGATAGAGTACGGACTACTGATGACATTTTATTGGCACAGTCTCTGTAAATTTGCCTTAGTTTGAGAAATTTTGATAGTTTTTGGGTTTGAAATTTTGGTCAAAAATATAAAAACAATGGACCATGCCTGCATGGTCAACTTTTTCAATTTTCGGGTCGATTTTTTATTTTTTATTTTTATGGTCCCAATTGATAGAGTACGGACTACTGATGACATTTTATTGGCACAGTCTCTGTAAATTTGCCTTAGTTTGAGAAATTTTGATAGTTTTGTAGGTTTGAAATTTTGGTCAAAAATATAAAAAAAATGGACCATGCCTGCATGGTCAACTTTTTCAATTTTCGGGTCGATTTTTTTATTTTTTATTTTATGGTCCCAATTGATAGAGTACGGACTACTGATGACATTTTATTGGCACAGTCTCTGGAAATTAGCCTTAGTTTGAGAAATTTTGATAGTTTTGTGGTTTGAAATTTTGGTCATAAATATACAAAAATGGACCATGCCGGCATGGTCAACTTTTTCAATTTTCGGGTCGATTTTTAATTTTTTTTTTTTTATGGTCCCAATTGATAGAGTACGGACTACTGATGACATTTTATTGGCACAAACTTTGAAATTTGCCTTAGTTTGAGAAATTTTGATAGTTTTGTGGTTTGAAATTTTGGTCAAAAATATAAAAAAATGGACCATGCCGTGCATGGTCAACTTTTTCAATTTTCGGTTTCGATTTTTTTATTTTTTATTTTATGGTCCCAATTGATAGAGTACGGACTACTGATGACATTTTATTGGCACAGTCTCTGTAAATTTGCCTTAGTTTGAGAAATTTTGATAGTTTTGTGGTTTGAAATTTTGGTCAAAAATATAAAAAAATGGACCATGCCTGGCATGGTCAACTTTTTCAATTTTCGGGTTGATTTTTTAATTTTTTTATTTTATGGTCCCAATTGATAGAGTACGGACTACTGATGACATTTTATTGGCACAGTCTTTGGAAATTAGCCTTAGTTTGAGAAATTTTGATAGTTTTGTAGGTTTGAAATTTTGGTCATAAATATACAAAAATGACCATGCCTGCATGGTCAACTTTTTCAATTTTCGGGTCGATTTTTTAATTTTTTATTTTATGGTCCCAATTGATAGAGTACGGACTACTGATGACATTTTATTGGCACAAACTCTGTAAATTTGCCTTAGTTTGAGAAATTTTGATAGTTTTGTGGTTTGAAATTTTGTCAAAAATATACAAAAATGGACCATGCCGCATGGTCAACTTTTTCAATTTTCGGGTCGATTTTTTAATTTTTTTTTTATGGTCCCAATTGATAGAGTACGGACTACTGATGACATTTTATTGGCACAGTCTCTAAATTAGCCTTAGTTTGAGAAATTTTGATAGTTTTGTAGGTTTGAAATTTTGGTCAAAAATATAAAAAAATGGACCATGCCGCATGGTCAACTTTTTCAATTTTCGGGTCGATTTTTAATTTTTTTTTATGGTCCCAATTGATAGAGTACGGACTACTGATGACATTTTATTGGCACAGTTCTGTAAATTTGCCTTAGTTTGAGAAATTTTGATAGTTTTGTAGGTTTGAAATTTTGGTCAAAAATATACAAAAATGGACCATGCGGCATGGTCAACTTTTTCAATTTTCGGGTCGATTTTTTTAATTTTTTTTTTATGGTCCCAATTGATAGAGTACGGACTACTGATGACATTTTATTGGCACAGTCTCTGTAAATTTGCCTTAGTTTGAGAAATTTTGATAGTTTTGTGGTTTGAATTTTGGTCAAAAATAAAAAATGGACCATGCGCATGGTCAACTTTTTCAATTTTCGGGTCGATTTTTAAATTTTTTTTTATGGTCCCAATTGATAGAGTACGGACTACTGATGACATTTATTGGCACAGTTCTTTAAATTTGCCTTAGTTTGAGAAATTTTGATAGTTTTGTAGGTTTGAAATTTTGGTCAAAAATATAAAAAAATGACCATGCCTGCATGGTCAACTTTTTCAATTTTCGGTCGATTTTTTAATTTTTTATTTTATGGTCCCAATTGATAGAGTACGGACTACTGATGACATTTTATTGGCACAAACTCCAAATCTGTAAATTTGCCTTATTTGAGAAATTTTGATAGTTTTGGTGATTTGAAATTTTGGTCAAAATATAAAAAAATGACCATGCCTGCATGGTCAACTTTTTCAATTTTCGGGTCGATTTTTTTATATTTTTTTTTATGTCCCAATTGATAGAGTACGGACTACTGATGACATTTTATTGGCAAAACTCTGTAAATTTGCCTTAGTTTGAGAAATTTTTGATAGTTTTGTGGTTTGAAATTTTGTCAAAAATATACAAAAATGGACCATGCCTGCATGGTCAACTTTTTAATTTTGGGTCGATTTTTTAATTTTTATTTTATGGTCCCAATTGATAGAGTACGGACTACTGATGACATTTTATTGGCACAACTCTTAAATTTGCCTTATTTGAGAAATTTTGATAGTTTTGTGGTTTGAAATTTTGGTCAAAAATATACAAAAATGGACATGCGCATGGTCAACTTTTTCAATTTTGGGTCGATTTTATTATTTTTTTTATGGTCCCAATTGAAGAGTACGGACTACTGATGACATTTTATTGGCACAACTCTGTAAATTTGCCTTATTTGAGAAATTTTGATAGTTTTGTGGTTTGAAATTTTGGTCAAATTAAAAAATGGACCATGGCATGGTCAACTTTTAATTTTCGGGTCGATTTTTATTTTTTATTTTATGGTCAATTGATAGAGTACGGACTACTATGACATTTTATTGGCACACTTTAAATTGCCTTAGTTTGAGAAATTTTGATAGTTTTGTGTTTGAAATTTTGGTCAAAAATATACAAAAATGGACCATGCGGCATGGTCAACTTTTTCAATTTTCGGTCGATTTTTAATTTTTTTATGGTCCCAATTGATAGAGTACGGATACTGATGACATTTTATTGGCACAAACTCTGTAAATTTGCCTTATTTGAGAAATTTTGATAGTTTGTGGGTTTGAAATTTTGGTCAAAAATATACAAAAATGGACCATGCCGCATGGTCAACTTTTTCAATTTTCGGGTCGATTTTTAATTTTTTATTTTATGGTCCCAATTGATAGAGTACGGACTACTGATGACATTTTATTGGCACATCTTGAAATTTGCCTTAGTTTGAGAAATTTTGATAGTTTTGTGGTTTGAAATTTGGTCAAAAATATAAAAAATGGACCATGCCGGCATGGTCAACTTTTTCAATTTCGGGTCGATTTTTTAATTTTTTTTTTATGGTCCCAATTGATAGAGTACGGACTACTGATGACATTTTTTGGCACAACTCTGAAATTTGCCTTAGTTTGAGAAATTTTGATAGTTTTGTGGTTTGAAATTTTGGTCAAAAATATACAAAAATGGACCATGCCTGCATGGTCAACTTTTTCAATTTTCGGGTCGATTTTTTATTTTTTATTTTTATGGTCCCAATTGATAGAGTACGGACTACTGATGACATTTTATTGGCACAAACTCTGTAAATTTGCCTTAGTTTGAGAAATTTTGATAGTTTTGTGGGTTTGAAATTTTGGTCAAAAATATAAAAAAATGGACCATGCCTGCATGGTCAACTTTTTCAATTTTCGGGTCGATTTTTAATTTTTTTTTATGGTCCCAATTGATAGAGTACGGACTACTGATGACATTTTATTGGCACAGTCTCTGTAAATTTGCCTTAGTTTGAGAAATTTTGATAGTTTTGTAGGTTTGAAATTTTGGTCAAAATATACAAAAATGGACCATGCCGGCATGGTCAACTTTTTCAATTTTCGGGTCGATTTTTTTAATTTTTTTTTTATGGTCCCAATTGATAGAGTACGGACTACTGATGACATTTTATTGGCACAACTCTTTAAATTAGCCTTAGTTTGAGAAATTTTGATAGTTTTGTGGGTTTGAAATTTGGTCAAAAATATAAAAAAATGGACCATGCGGGCATGGTCAACTTTTTCAATTTCGGGTCGATTTTTTTATTTTTTATTTTATGGTCCCAATTGATAGAGTACGGACTACTGATGACATTTTATTGGCACAAAACTCTGTAAATTTGCCTTAGTTTGAGAAATTTTGATAGTTTTGTGGGTTTGAAATTTTGGTCAAAAATATAAAAAATGGACCATGCCGCATGGTCAACTTTTTCAATTTTCGGGTCGATTTTTTAATTTTTTATTTTATGGTCCCAATTGATAGAGTACGGACTACTGATGACATTTTATTGGCACAAACTCTGGGAAATTTGCCTTAGTTTGAGAAATTTTGATAGTTTTTTTTGGTTTGAAATTTTGGTCAAAATATAAAAATTGACCATGCCTGAGGTCAACTTTTCAATTTTCGGGGCGATTTTTATTTTTTTTTTTTTATGGTCCCCAAATTTATAGAGTACGGGTATGATGAATTTTATTGGCAAAAATCTTAAATTTTTCCTTTTTGAGAAATTTGATAGTTTTGGGGTTGAAATTTTGGTCAAAAATATAAAAAATGGACCTGCCTGAGGTCAACTTTTTAATTTTTTTGGGTCTTTTTTTTTTTTTTATTTTATTTCCCAAATTTATAGAGACGGACTACTATGACATTTTTATTTGGGACACTCGTAAAAATTTTTCCTTTTTTGAGAAATTTTTGATGTTTTGTGGTTTGAATTTTGGTCAAAAATAAAAAAATGGGGCCATGCCGCATGGTAACTTTTTTTAATTTTGGGGCGATTTTTTTTTTTTTTTATTTTAGGGCCCAATTGAAGGTGACTCGTGACATTTATTGAAAAACTCTAAAAATTTCCTTATTTTAGAAATTTTGAATTTTTTTGGGTTTGAAAATTTTTTGGGCAAAAATAAAAAAATGGGCCATGCCGCATGGTCAACTTTTTTTAATTTTCGGGTCGATTTTTTTTTTTTATTTTTTGGTCCCAAAATTTTAGAGTACACTTGAGACATTTTATGACAAACCCGTAAATTTGCCCCTTTGTTTGAGAAATTTTTTATAGTTTTGTGGGTTTTAATTTGGTCAAAAATATACAAAATGGACCATGCCGCATGGTCAACTTTTTCAATTTTCGGTCGATTTTTTAATTTTTTTTTTTATGGTCCCAATTGATAGAGTACGGATCCATGACATTTTATTTGGGAAAACCTGTAAAATTTTCCTTATTTTAGAAATTTTGTAGTTTTGTGGTTTGAAATTTGGGCAAAAAATAAAAAAAATTCCTGCATGGTCAAC
>JASTWB010000118.1:0-50129 GCA_032158295.1 Pycnopodia helianthoides
CGCACATGCCCTTTTGACACCATTTGATAAAGAACAAGGGAAAACGTGCACTGCGCACAAGTCCCGCTAATGGTAGCCTTTCACGCGTGCAGGGTTCCATCAACGAGGGCGGCCAAAGGGGTCAATCGACCTTATGCAAAATGACTTTCTTTTTAGTAGGGCGCCCCGTCTAGAGGTCAAAAGAAGATTGCTAAATTGGCTCATTCTCTGCGCCGCGGGGACAAAATTTTGTTTTTTTTTTTCCTTTTGTTTCGTCACGTTTTACCTCTAAGATGGGGCGGAGAGGGCAAGGCAAAAGGGTCTATTGCTCAGGGCCCTCCCGAAACTGTCGTTTTTAGTCCGAGAGCATAGTCTCTAGAGTTTATACAAGAGAGCCGGGATACCTATAAACCCACGACAATTATTTCAGGGACTTTCCACAAGTTTTATCCTGAAAGGAAAGCGTGCCCCAAATATTCCATCATAAGGCACTCCGACTTGATACAACTTCCCTCATTTTCATTCCTCCATGCATCATTTATCACCCAAAGCCAACCGTTGTTAAAATTTCCCAGTGAAACACAATGAGCAAGATTTTAGCTTCCCGCAAGGGGAATGATATATTTATCAACTTTCCTGTAATTTGGGCCATATACCTTTAAAACTTAATGTCATAAAAATTTCCTCTTTACGGAATTTTGCTCCGGGTTCCCTGTCCCCCAAAAGGCAAATTTGGGTGCAACACTTTTGTCTGATAAATTTTTGGGGGGACACGCACACCCGTGGAACAAAGCCCCATCAAACACCGGAAGTATAAAGCAAAGTTACTTTAAGTTTTGACCATGCGTTTAAATGTGTGCGTAATGATTTACCCCAAACAGCGACCGGGATGCCCACCTTTATTAAAAATAAAAAGGAGTGAGATCACCCATCAAAAGAAAAATCGTGCAATCGGGGGGGGGGGGTTTTAGGAAAAAAGGGGAAAAACCCCTTTTTCCCCATTCAGGGTTCAAGGCAATAAGGAAAACGAATTTTAGTGTCCTTTCTTTGGGGCCCTTGAACATAAAAAAACAATGGCGAAAACAGACTTCGACATCATTTCATAAATTGTCCTGTATGCCCATCAAAAGACCCAAAACATCATAAAATTTACAGCTTGGATTCTAGATTGATGTAATGTTAATTTAAAAAAACCGTACTAAATCAGACTGGCCCTTGATTTTCCACGGGTTTGGGAAAAGTACTTTTTGAAGGATAACTTGTAGGCAAACAAAGAAAGTAGTAAAAAGGAAACCAAAATTATTGTTTTTGCAATGGTTTATTTATCACCCAAATGTCTAAACAGATGAATATTTTTTTGAAACTGTTCAAAGCACATTAAATTTCCAATTTAAAATTAATATTTAAATGTGCTCATGGAAAAATTTTATTTTTTACAATATGTTTGTAATAAGGGAAAAAAGAAGGGTTTGACGAAGGGCGACCAAAGGCGGGGCCCCCTTTACGCAGGGCCCAGGGCCCCTGAAAGGGTTTTTAAAAACGCAGGGGTGCGGGAATAAAAAACGAGCCCACTACTCTTTTATTCCCATTTAAAAATGCCCTTATTGAAAAAAAAAAAAATAATAAAAATAATAAAAAAAAATTTTTAAAAAAAACGTTTTTTTGAAAAGTCTCGCGCGTTTTCGAATTCCGGACTATTAAGCCATTTGGCCCCCAATCATAATATTGAGTGTAACTTGCTTCGCCTCTCGTAAAAATGGAACAGTCCAGATTTCAACGATTTAATATATAAGATTATTTTTTAAATTCTGCTATGTTCCACTTCACTCGTTCACCTAGTGAAAAGGATCGGGAAAAGTCAAGTTTTTTAAACGAGGATTTTGTTCTGCTATTATTATTTTAAAAACCCTGATTATATTTTTAAACTGTTCCACTTCACTGGGCTTCGCCTCAAAAATGGAACAGTCCAAAATTTAAAATGAGTGATTTTGTTCTGCAATATTCTGTTTATATTCTGATTATGTTCTGCTATGTTCCACTTTCCCTCGGCCTTACCCCTTTTAAAAGGATCGTAAAAGTCAAGATTTTAACGAGAAAATTGTATTCTGCTATTTTATGATTATGTTAAAATTTTATATTCTGATTTTATTCTGCTATACTGATCCACTGCACTCGGCTTAAACCTTGAAAAAGAACAGTCAGGATTTGGTAGCGCGTGCTGAGTAGAGCGCGAGTTGAGAGAGCGAGTCTAAATTGTTCTCAATAATGTGTTCATTTGGTATAATAATTTTTCATTATTTCTTTTAACCATTACTATTTTATCAACCGCGTTGTTTCATTTCATGGAATAAGAATTTTACACAAGAACTTAGTATATAGAAAGCAGGTTCAGTCGGTGGCCTGACGCGAGTGTGCTTGTTAGAATAATCGACCTCACCAGGTTACGTCGTACAGCTCCGGCCGCACCACCTGACGTACGGACCAGGAGGATGACCACTCAAAAAAACTGTGCAGAGTCCTCCGCGCGTTTTCGAACTTCGGGACCAAGTAATTGGTCCCCAACCATTGCCGTTTTTTTTTGCGTGCGTGATTCTGTTTCTCTTCGGTTACTATAATTTAAACGGAAGTTTTCAAATTTATAAACATATAGTTTGGCGAGTAAAATTACCCAAAACCCATATGAAATAAAACAAATTTTTAACAAATCAACAAAACCCTAAGACAAGACTTGACCCCCGTTCCCGGTTTGGCTACTTTGCAACAAGTAAGTTTTTTGCCCAACTGACTTACATACTGGTCGGACCAAATTTGACCTTGATTGGGAAATAGGGTTCTAAAAAGTTAACATACAGCACGTAGGGAAACATTTAACAAGCCTGGGTAAATTTAAGCTATTTTTCCAGAGAGAGGTATTCTGTTTTCTAGCCCAACACCTTTTAAGGGGTCTAGTGTTGAGGGGCGTATGTTTAGCACACACAAAATCTAAAATTTGTGTAAGGGTACTTTATTTTGCTAACTAAACTAAATACAATTAACTGTTTTTTTATTACTTTCATGTGCACCACCCAACTGTTTTCCGACAGTAAGTAAGGGAAATCACTCCGCCCCCAATCCTTCCATCCCAATCCCCCTCTAAAAGAACGCAAAAAGTTTATGTCCACCATGTAGCCGTGCCAATGATCCCTCATTCATTGAAAAAAGGGAATCGAGTTTCTGCCCCAGACGCACATAGATCGGATAAGCCCCTGGAGTCTAGGTCATAACCCCTGCGCTACGGATCCCTGTAAACAAAGCCCCATGGACGCACGTCATTATGGAAAACAATCACAACTTGTCAACCGCAAGTCAGGCCCGGCCCGTTCACCTTCGGCGGTAATTGTTTCTCGATGATATGAAGTTGGGATTAGACGGAATGCTCCTGGATTTTATTTTCATATTGGATGTGTGAAGTAATTTAAACCAAAAAAAATGCCAAATACGCGCAGTACACCCATAGAGCGAGGACCATCTGTTGACGGGTTGTGTTATTTAATGTTCTCATACATATTTGTGGGTGCATCTACACTAAATAGGCAAAAACGGATTATCATATTTGGTGAACCCAGTATTCTTTATTATTCATTTATTTATTTAATTAATATTATATTTTTTTAATTCTATTATTTCATGTGTTCAACAATTCGTTAGTTCGTGAGCGCGAATTCGTTTAATTTGTTTATTCATTTATTTTTCCACTTTATTTTATTATTAAATCCTTTTTTGATTCATTAATAATTTCTTTTGGGGTATGCAATAAAATAGATTGTGTAACTACTGACAAATTAAGTACAAACCTGCTGTGGGTTTGTGCCCCAACTATTGATGAGTCTCGATAACATGTGTCTCTTAAAGTTGGCCCTATTTTGCCTGTAGGCTGGGCGCATGGCCGAAGTGTGGACAATTTTGTGTTATATTTTAGCCCCAGTGGATTATTCCCGAAAAATTAAGTTGTAGAAACGACACCTCAACGCCCCTAACATTTGTAATCGGCTGTATCATGGATTGTTCATGAATGTGTTATCTCCAAATTGTCAAGTTGAAAAGGTGGTTTTCCTTCTTCACACATTGAAAATGACATCAAAGCTTTAGAAAGTGACAGTCCTGTAGTCCTAGGCTACTATAATATATTGGTTTGATTTTTTGGTTACGATTCTTCCCCTAAAATCCGCAAAATTCTATCAAACGACTTTTGTACGGACTCCGTTTACCTTAAAAGTACACACCGGCTTCGTTGGGGCTTATTTGGGCTACAAAATAGACAAAAACATGATTTCCAAAGTCCATCCTGAAATGGAGAAGAATTGGCTATAAAAAGAAACCATCATAATTTTGCCGTTTTTTTTTAGCATTTTTTTTTCGAAAAAACGAAAGACACGTGACTTTTCGGAACCAAAATGTGGTTCCGAAAAGCACGTGATCTTCAGAATTAGTTTTTACTCCAGACGTATAAAGTAAATTACATGAACCAAATTCAAGTATTTTTTTAAAACAATTATCTCATGATTATTTGGCGAAAAAGACTATGTATAAAGTTTATGGATGCAAGTTGTAAATAACTGATGAAAATCGAACGTAAGATTCGCATCATAGAGTCCGTGCACGGAAGCGTGATTTACGGCGCATCAGCGTGGGGAGCTAAGCGGGTAAACCTTGGGGGCATTTCCCGTACAGCCGGTGCAGTGTCTCGCCGGGCCATATGACATCAACCATTAATTACGTTTTGTTTTACGAGGGTTTTAGGTCTGTAGCCCTAACGATTATCCCCTAAACTATTGTCACGTTACGTGATTGCCTGCGCTACACACGCGGCGGGACGACGACGAATAGCTGCACGATTTGATCGGACTGTGCTTATGCGGTTTTTTAATAACACTGAATGTGTGCTTGATGATATGAAGACTGGATCCTTATTCCTCACCATTGTTATAATTAATACATAAACAGATCACACGTCACTTAAAACAATGTCACGTAAACTTGACAGTTGCAACGGCTGGAAAAGCGTAAACCGCTCGACCTTTGACCGCGTTTTGGTTTTTTTCATACATTTTTCGTTAATTACGGACATTTTGATGATTTTTTTTTTTAACAACAACCCATCGAAAAATTATTGTCTGCGATTCAACATCACTAAATAAGGTAAACAGTAAGCCGGTGTGTCCCTTCATCTTATACTTTGGTCGAGTCACAATCAGCAGCAGGACAAAACTGAGAGAGTTACAACAAAGCGAGCGGCGGCCTTGTCCTCATCAGAGTTGTTGAGCGCGCGTGTGGCAATATAATTAATTTTACCTTCTGTAGGGCCTACGCAAAAAAATACGCGAGGGGGTGTTTGGAAATGAAATGTTATTACTTATTTATTAATTATAGTTTTTAATTATAATTTTTCCGTATTTTTTCTGTTTTGTTTTAGTGATTTCCAAAAATTTCATCATTTTATTAACAATCATCAACGGATCACGCCCAATGTCTCCTTAAATTTCAGGGGGAAAAAATCATAACGTGAGAGCGCTGGCTCAAGGCTATGCCTAAATCGTGTACAAAAAGTGTTGACGGCGTCCTTCAACTTCCGCCCATGTTTTTCAGAAAATCCAAAATTTCAGTTTAGCGCCCCCTGCCTCTAACGTCTATATGTATTATAGTAGGCCAGCCAAACTTGAAAAAGTTGCTCTAGAAAAAAATTCCACGGCATAGTTTGTTAATGACTGGCATCCATGCTAGATCAATTAGGATTGGGATCAGGCAGACGATTAGGGTGGCTGCGCCCTCAATTTTGAGTTGGCATAAAGTAATGCCATGCAGCGATGCCCAAGTGTGAAATACACTATGTCTGTGATCAGCACGCGATCCCCACGCGCAGATCCCCTAGACCCCTGTCCGCAATACAGTTATTCACGAGCTCGAAGTTTGACGTCAGATGTTCGGCTACCCGAGACCCGACTTTACCAAGTCCTAACTTGAACGACGGCCCGTCTGTATGTCGTTCAATGATTACGCTGATGACTTGGCAGTTATTGATCAGTCCCTAAATGGACTAGTTTCAAAAAATTGAACAAATTTGCATCATCCTTATTTTACAGAGTTTTTAGTCCACTCGTTAATCTTTAAATTAAATATGTGGTTGCATAACAAAGATGAAATTTCTGTCTTAAAAGGTCGTTGCTATTCAAACTATTTTCTAGAATTGGCGGTGCACTCGTAACAAGCAGGGACTCTCAAAACTCTGGGCCCAGTTTTGAATATTCTACCCAGTACGTTGATACGCTAATACTTGTAATAGTATACTCTTTACCCTCTATTCTAGTGTTTCTATAATTATTTTAAAGAGTCCAGGTTTGACTCGTAGAGATTTGTTGACTTGACTCGATTCGTGTCATGTACAAACCATCAATTTTAATTACAAATGATTAAATCATGTATTGAAAGCCACAGATACAGTAAGTAAATAGGCCTACTTCCAAATTGACAAAAAAAGAGAGAAACAAATTTAAACAGAGGAAATGAAGGGTAGATTTCCCTTTCGTTAAGGATTCGGGGGTGAACCCGGCACTCGGCAATGCAACGGCTTGTTTTTTTTCTTCTCAAAGTTTACTATATCTTAAAACAAAATTAAACGTTAAGCTAGTATTCATACTATAGGGCTGCAAGAGCAAATGAAAAAATAATGGAGGGATTTTGTAGTAATTATTTGCGAGTTTTCTGTTTTGGTCACTATGTGTGTAGTGTTTTGTTTAACTTATTTTTTATGTTTTTTTTTGTGGTTTTTTTACTCTTGTTATAGCCGACGATCCCTTACTCACTGCCAGTTCATTATTTTGTATTTTGAACTGCAAATTGTTTATAACTGGCCGTATTGTCATAATTTGGGGAAAACCTTTCCCTCCAGCTCCGTAGTTTTTTAAAGCATCTAGTCCCCACTGTAAGAACACTAGTTGAAAATCACAGCTTGATTTTTAAAAAAAAAAAACGTTCACTTTAACCCTGTCGTGAATGCATCCTGTGATCAACAGTCCCGTTTTTGCGATTAAACAGCTGTTTTCCCTCCGATGCCTACCTGGTATCTCACGTGTGGTCAGTTCGTGGCGTCGGTGACGAATTGGATAGGTTTGATTGTTTTATTAATGGGGTAACTAATGATCATAAATTGCATCAGCTGGTTATGATCCGGCACGTGGGCAACAATGGCGCCTTCCAAAATTATTTGGCCGAATCATAACAACGCCACCTCGTTACCAGGGGGTGATCGATCTCGCAGCGCCACCCCCCCCCCCCCTAGAAACGCACTGGGCTTTCTCGGTAACCCCTGGACCAAATTTCACAAGCGCTTCTCTACGCACACGGCACACGGTGTGCGCTCCCATGGCAAAAATGCAGTCCGTATTCTATGCCTGCAAAAACGCTTACACGCAAAATGTCCACGGCTGTTTTGCTTTCAACGTCCAACGCAAAATGTCACCCGAATAAAATAGTTAGACGGACCCGGCGAACGGGGGCGAAAATTAATCCCTTCCCTCTCCATGCGCAGGTTTTCAATAGACCAATAATCCCCTTTGACCCAATTTCACAAGAATTTCACAATCACATGGTAATTGGTTTGTGAGTCATTGTTGTGTACACTCGTTGTGTGGTGGTGTAAAAACGGTTTTTAACCATGATCCTTGTCTCTATGTTATTATGATAAATAACAGCGATAACCCCGGTAGCCTAATCTTCATGTGCTTTTAGTCATGTTTCGAAGTGGCGTGATCGATATTTAAATTCCAACTTTGAGGTGGGATCCGAATGTTCAAATTGTAAGACATCAAGATGCGACGTGAATGTAAAAATCTGTTCCAGCCTGGAGTATCCCCATTGCTGCATTTCCATTTGTAACTCTGGAGACCATCCAAGATGCACGAAGTGGAATGTATATTAGTTAATACGATACTAAAATGACGTGGTTGGGGGGGGGGGGGAGGCGTAAACAGGAATAACATGTAGAGATGCAGAGTGCAGTTTTGTCGAGGAGTGGTTTCGCGGCAAAGTGTCTAACGATTGTTTAAAGGTACATTTACAGAATTGGTAAAAAAGAACTTGTTGTAAAATATACTTTTTTGATCACAGATTTAAAATAAAACTTACACGGTCCTAATGATGATGATAGTAAGAAAAACACCTTGAAATAATTTTCTGTTTGAAATGCCATATTTTGATGATAAATTGAATAAACTAATTTTCCGATTTGAGTTTATCGCTCAGTGAGCGGCGTTTATTCATTTGTTGAATCTATAGTATTTCATGCAAATGTGTAATCGGTTTTTTCACTATATTCTCGTGACCCTGATGGGCCGATCGAGCACAAAACTCTACAGGTTTGTCAGTTTATGTAATATGGTGGATTATATTAAATTGCTTACACTGCCAGCTACTGTTTTGTTATCAAAAACCAATTCTGTAAAGTTCCTTTAACATGAAATGCAGCGTTCTCCCTTAAAATGGCCGCCGCAGCTGTCGTCGTGATCACGAGCGAGTCTGTGGCCATAGGACATGAACATCTGAGCTCCCACCCAGTTAACTCGCACTCACCGGCTCGCGAATAAAATAACAATTTAAATTTATGTAATAATTGCATCTGGGATATAAAGAATATATTTTTTTTTTCCCCCGTTTGTTTGTTTGATTGTTGGGGTGTTTGGGGTGTTTTGTTTGTGTTGTTTTTTTGTTTGTTTGTTTGTTTGTTGGGGTGTTTGGGGTGTTTGTTTGTTGTTTGTTTTGTTTGTTTGTTTGTTTGTTTGTTTGTTTGTTTGTTTTTTGTTTGTTTGTTTGTTTGTTTGTTTGTTGTTGTTGTTTTGTTTTGTTTGTTGGGTTTCTGTTGGGGGTGTTTGTGGGTGTGTTGGGGTGTTGTTTGTTTGTTTTGTTTGTTTGTTTGGTTGTTGTTTGGTTTTTACTCTCTAGAAATTGTTCCATCGGAATACGAGTCTGTGATTGTTCAACTCGCCGACGGGTGAGAGAGAGTTAAATTAAAGGAAAAAAATAAACGTACCTTTTGTGAATGGCAGGCACTGCTCATATCACGATTGGAAATGATGTAACACAAAACACCATATGAGTGTTTTTGTTTGTTTTAAAAAAAAAGGGAGGGCCTGTACACATATTATTGGTAAAATCAAAAACACAAATGTTCACAGATTCTTACATAACTTACATGAATTTGAAAGTAAGTTAGGTAGGAGGAGTTCCTTAAAAGTATTTCTGTCTAAACTGATATCGGTTTCTGAGAAATAAGTAAAACAATAGTTTTTTTATCACGCGTGATGCGCGCGCGCGCGTTGAATGTTTAAAAAACAGAAAACACATGCACATGAGGAGGGGCCCTCTTTTTTCACTATTTTCTCGTGACCTCGATGACCAATTATTGAGCCGCGCGCGCCTTTCACAGGTTTTGTTTGTTTCATGGGCATATGTTGAATCACACTAAACATGAACACTGTCGCGAATATTTGCCAGCCTCTACCAATCCTGTATACATCCCTTTAAGCCATTTCTCAAACGGAGTAAAAATATCAAATTTTCCTGAAGAAATATGAATCTTGTCATGACATTATTCCTAATTTCCTGAATATGCTCCCAGTCAAACTTGTGAAAACAACTTCCTCTATATTATATAGGGTGCAACCCCTCAAAATTAAGGAGAAAACAGAGCGTCGAGCTCCTTAATTTGTGTAGCTCCTCAAATTAAGACAGATTTTTTTTTGAGAGCCCCCAAAAGTGTTTTCATTGTAAAAAAGGTGCCTAATTTGTGACCTGGTGGTTTGTTGACCTTCCCAACTTGAGGTATTTTGGATGACATAGGCTTTGAAATAAATGGTCCTATTTGCTGAGCATCGAGAGGTGTAGACATTATTCCAAGAATGATGCTCGGACCTTTGAAAATTAACACCTGTGTAGTATGGCGTTTTTATTAGGAGGGAAAATTTACTCGTCGGGCCCATGGACTCCCTGTATAAAATTGAGCATCAGAATAAAAGTTCAAGAGTACAATTAATAATTGTTCCCTTTTACTGTTAAAAAGCAGTGAGTACTTCTAAGTATTTGTCGTGAATTTCTGAGTAATTTATGCATTTAGCACTGTATGCCTATGGGAGATTATTTGTTGGATGCACCCATGATTAATTAATAACTAATAACAGGTCAAACACTAGAGTATTGCCAACGGTATAACTTGTTTACCGTTTTCATAGCAACCCCAAACAATGGCTCCCGATTGCTACTTGATCGTGCATGTTGGTGTTTAATGTCGACACTGAGCTTGAACTGGAGTTAATCTCACTGGAACACTTATCGTCTAAATCCTAATCCTACAAGCAATGTCCAGGACCTAGGTAATGTAAATTGTAATTTTGTAAAACTGTGTAAAGTGTTATTTGTAGCGTGTTATAAATTAATTAGTTGGTAAATATTGTTTTCCAAATCATAATGTCACTAACAGCTAAATCATTTGAATGTATATTAACTAATAAGAAGTCGCTTAAAATAAGTAGGTTATTTTAACAAAGTAATCCATTTTTCCTGTTGTTCAAAGTTAATTTTGACGGTGTCAAAACATGCAATATCTCGTGAAACATAAACATCAGCGTGAACTAGGATGCAAAGATTCCAATTTGGTAATAAAACACAAACTTTCCTTTGAAAGCAAGAATAAACCTCTTTTTAGTAGTTTCTTGTTGATCAGAGGATTTTTCTCTCAGGGATAAGATAGTCAGTATTTTTTGTCACTTGTGTTCGCAAAAAAAATAGCGCCAGTCCGATAAATTGTTGATGAACATGACATTCATTCGGGTGAACGTTAAAACGCCTTTTTGTTTTTACTACAAGAATTTTCGAGTGGCAAGTGTGAATCGTCAAATTGTTGAATATAGTTTTATGATTACTGACGGTTTCTATATGTAAGATAAACACCATGCGGAGCTCACAACGGTGTATATAGCAACATCAATCATAGTGTTATTATTTATCCCAATGCTACGATTGTTACACATATGAATGACAGAAGTCAATGTTACCATTGAGGGATTGGCTATAATTATGATTGAAGGCGACGCGTCTGTGTGTTGAATCATGAATCATTATGTCATAGAGACGAGGATTCCCCCTTGTTCTAATACGGGCCAGCAGGGGCGGGAGCTTGTAAACTAGTGGCCCTGAAGGGGACGTTAATATTTACGAAATAGATCGATTATTGTGAGTGATCCGTGGTCGCGAATATTTTACGTAAGGTTCCACGTAAATATTCATGTAAATATTACGATTTCTTCTGCCCAACAACGCAAATGTTTACGTGAATATTTGCGAATTGGGGCAAAAATAGGAAATATTTTACGTGAAATATTAAAAACGATGTTTCGATGTGTTTTCAGTGCTGACATTAAACAGATCGTCCTCATCAATGAGTCCCATGCTCATTGCTCGCTCATGAACCGAAGTGCAACAAAATGGCCGTGGTAAATTTTTCCCGCGTGTTTCTCGTTTATTAACGGGAAACCATTTGCCTCCATGACTGAAACTCATTATAATCGAGATTTCCCCCCCCCCAAAACCCCCCCTGGGTACATCATCCGAGGTGAGTAAAAATATTGTAGAAAGCTGTTATATTGGTGTATCAACTTTGCAACGTTATTGATCATGTGACACGTGTGAGTGATGGCCCTTACGAAAACAACCCAGCAGTCTGTTGCACGTTTTATTTTGAGTCGTATTAAATGATGTGTTCCAAATTAATTTTTTGGCGGATTCCTCAGGTATACTATAATAGCCTAAAGTAAGTTGTTTCCGTGTGTGATTCTGAAAGGAAAAAAAGTACAGTGCCGGATTGGTAATAGACCAAAGTACGATTAGTTTTAAATCTCAATGGCCGGTGCTGAAATTCAATGCCGGTAGGGGCAGTACTTATCAAGAGAACGATTTCACGACCATCCCACTTTCCGTAGCAAAATATTTTGACCTGAAAATATTGCCATGAGAAGCAATGATGTTTTTTGTGAGTAAGCACTGATACATTTTGCGTAAGCATTTTGCTATGCTATACAAGTGAAATCGTCACTGTAACCCCACAGACAATTCATTTTCTCGACTTGTAGTGTAACTGTCAAAAAGAAAACTAGTTTTAAATATCTCCTCACACAACACACACAAAAATAAGTGAAGAACTCCATTGCTTATTTCGAATTGTCATATACCGTGAAAACATACACACGTAACATACAATGCTGCAATTCCCATAATAGTTTATAATTGGTCCTTCAAGAAAATGATCGACTGATGGTTTTCGAAAAACTTGAGTATGAAACAAAATAACACAAAATACCTTTTACGAATGTGTTCATCGAGTACCATTATACGGAGTAAACAACTGGAGCAATCCTCAGTGTAGTCGTCTTCATCTTATTATGGTTGACTAATCACATGTCAGCTCCATGAGAAGTCAATACACTATATATTCGATGTTCCACCGGTCTCCACACTTGTTTTTCAACATAATCAAAATATGTACACATACAACCAAATGGACAATATGGGCTACACGTATACTGTTTCATGTTACCCAATGTATACGTGCGTACATGTTAGCCGCATGCCCTCTAGGCTAGCAGTGTAACTAACCGAACACTGACGTCACTTGTCGAGTCCTCTTCCCGTATGACGCATGATCCTATTATGAATATTATGAATTGGTTCCAGAAGGTTGGTTGACATGGCATACAATCACCATGAGTTTTGCTGCCTTTGTCACAGGATGGACAAAACGATGCATAGCTCTTTTTCACGAACCGTAGGCAAACTAGGGTTTTGTATAACGAATAATCGGTAAAAAATTGCTCCACACATGCCAGAGTTTTCTCCCACATTTTTTCGTCGCATGGCATCGTTGAAGGTATTTTGTTTGTGCGTCGGCCGAGCCCATCTCAAAAGTAAAAGTCTCGTCGTTGTTGTTTTCCGGTAAATTTAGGTACGCAAGTTGTGAGAAACATGCATACAAGCAAGACAATGTATTAAAAATACGAGTTTATAAGTGATAATATCATTGAACAAGAAAATAATGACAGTTAGTTAAAGGAACAATTACAGAATTTGGTAATTGTAAAATAAACTTTTTGGTCAACAGATTTTACATAAAACTTTAAACACGGTCTAATATGATGATAGTAAGAAAACATCCCTAGAATATTTAAATGTCTGAAATGCCAATATTGATGAGAAAATAAATCAAACTAATTTCCGGTTGGGAGTTTATTGCTCATGAGCGTTTTATATCATGCATTGTATAACACATGCAAATTAGTAAATGTGTTTTATTGCACTATTTCTCGTGACCCCCCAGATGGCCGATCGATCTCAAACTTCTACAGGCTTGTCAGTTTATGTACATTATATGGTGGATTACATAAAGTGATTACACTGGCCAGCAACTGTTTTGTTAGCAAAAACCAATTCTGTAACGTTCCTTTAAGTTAGTTGATGGATTACTATTAATCAGGGAAATAACAAAGTACTTTATCACTGACACCGCTGGAGCAATCAGTTGTGGATTGGGCTTTATTTTCGCTGAGGGCGTCGAACCTGGCCCTCATCATCCTGACTTAGGCCGTGTCCGAATTATCGGCTAACAGCTACGGCTACGGCTAGAATTCCCGCGTCACCATGCGTTGAAAGTATAGGGAACGTTCTTAGCAACACCCTTAGCACCAGTCGAAGCCGTAGCCTGTAGCCACGGCCAATTCGGACACGCGCCTAACAGGATAATATCTATCTGAACCCAGTCTGGAACTGGGTAACTTAACTGGGATCCTGTTAGTCAGATATATGGGAGGGGCGATTGCGGCCATCTCGCCCTCAGCGAAAATAACTCCAACCCACGTCTGATTGTTCTTAGTTTCTATATGTTGCGATGACCCCATGATGTTTAAACTGGGTTGACTCATACCTTGTCAAGGCTCTTTATGCAAGCACCCCGCTTTGAATACTAGCACAGGTACTAGCAGGTGAAACTGCAGTACAATGTATGCAGTAACAATGTACATATTACATACTGTACTTGATGTACGTACAATTGTACATGTACATTATACCGTGGGGTCGAAGCATGGTTTTCGAGGTTTTCAACCTAGAGTAGCGTCCAAAAGCGCGAACTCTCTCTGCTTCGTTTTGGGTACAATGTTTAAAAACCTCGAAAAACCATTGCCCGCGCTTCGACCCCACGGTATAAAGTACATGAACATTGTACTTCAAAACCAAGTACAGTATGTTAAATGTACACATTGTACTGCAGTTTCAAGAACGTGCTAGTATTCAAAGCGGGGCTGGTGCTTGCGTAAAGATCCCTGACACACTTCACACTGTTTGAAGATGACTGGGAATGACGTCTATTGAAGAAATTATTGCTTTATTTAACAATTTAAATTTGCGGAGTGGATTTTCTTGACCCATGCACGCTCAATGAGATTCCAAGGAAACACCGTAGAGCCTAATTTTGGCGAGAATTCCGATTTCAAATGAGAACTCAGGGGCAAGAACGTAGAATGAAAAAAAGTTTTGTATTGTAGTTTTGTACATGACCTCTATGAGGTTCGATGGAACCTCATAATTCTAGGAGTAGGACAAGGCTAGGTGACGCACCCACTTATGGGTAGGCAGTACCTACTAATTTCCTCCGATAATATTCCATGGCCTATTATTAGACAAGTTGCTGGCAAACAACGGTAAATTGCTTCACACATTCATGTTCAAAACCATCGCATCCACAGGTTCACATAATAGTGTCCAGTCTTAAAGCTCCAAGGAGAATTACTAAATACTAGTAAGTGTTTATCTTAAGATTTATTTTGTATTTGGGTGTTTAACTTTAAACTTTTATATGCCAAGCCTTTCCAGTGTGTTTTACCTGCTCGCACACACTGCAGTCTGTGCTGGGTCGATCGTTGAATCTCATGTATGTAGTTTGGCGCAGGTTTCCTTTGCGCATGTTTCTTTGTCTTGCCTGCCCGCGCACCATTTCCCCTCAGTACGCGCTGCTCTCGTCGATCAACACCCCGGTGTTAACTGATGGCCACATTTTAAGTTTGTGTAGGCCTCTGGCCGATCCACTTTCCCCACCCCCCCCCCCACTCCAGTCCATGTGCGCGTTCAAGTATGGTAGTCCCACAAAAGGGGTCAGTTTTCCTTGACCTTGAGATAACCGAGTTTAAAATACACTTCCACGGGTTTTCGATCGAGATCGCGGCGAGATTGTACAACCATGGGAACATAGGCTAGGCATGCGCTCAATGCCATTTGATCTACATTATACTTTATAATGTAGATCAATGCTTCAATGGCGGAGGGTAGGGGGTGGGACATTTACATTTAGTTAATTATTTACAGAACACTGTGTGGTGTAAAGGAGCCCGGTTTTCAAACTTCTGCGTATGCGAATCCGAAGCAAATATGACGCACTACTCTCCGGTTTTCGCTGCGAATAATTCGCAAGAGTTGAGCACAGCTTCAAACCGCTGGCGAATTATTCGCTGCGAAATTGAGACCGTCAATATTCGCTTCGCATTCAATGAAGTATGAACCTGCTTAACTAGTCGTGTCGTGATGTACATCTATGCGAGAGAGAAGACACACAGAGATAGGGCGTTGCCGCTGAATCATGATTTTCAAACTTGGTTTCAAAATTATTGTGTCTGTTTTAATGACTCGAGCGGGAGAAAAGGGGACTGCCAGTGCCTGTATTTGAAGGACTGTGTTACGGTGTGTGGTTGCATTTAAAGGGCGTAGCTGTAAGTTTAAGTAAACACTGTCACAGATCATACTTAGCCAGGTTGGACCCTCCTTGCATACACTGCGACGGATACAGACAGAGCAGTGCAACGGATACTGACGTCCTCACCCAGGGCTAAGATCATACTGTACACGCCATAAATCCGCCAACGTACACCACCATGATGATCATGGTGTTTTGTAACCTACGACACGAGTCCTACCCTTCCTAATCCTAGTCCTATACGTCTGTGAGGTCGCCGAACCTCAGAGTCCATAGCTTTAGTGTCAAAGGCAGTGTACTTCAAGTTCTAGGACTAGGAGTAGGGTAACGGTGAAATACAAAGAAAAGAGAGTAATGTTGTTAATTAAGAAGAGTTGATTCTTGTTACTCGTGCTGTATGGAGGAAAGAAATTTACCTTTTTTAATACCGGTAATAATTACTTTCTCCTTCATGTCCAGACAATTACAACACATTACAATACATGACTGTTATATGGGACTCGACTCCCCTGCTGTGACCTTGTCCACCTCAATGCGACAATACGGTATACAACTTTTGGGGGAAATTTATGCGGAAGCAAGAGTAAAGAAGAGAGTCAAATTTAAAACTGAATGAATTGACATGTTGAATAATAGTTGTATTCATAGGAGTCAAACGACTCATTTTTATGAAATATAGTAGTTTAAGTATTATTATTCCAACAACATGACTTGCATTAGTTGTGACAAGGTTACAATCGTAACTGTCCCAACCCCCGATTATTATTATCACAACAAGACTTAGCTTCTCATAATTATGACTAAGCGCTCCTCTATGATTAGCATTATAACTTATAAGTCATATGACTTGCATATCTCGTAAAATGAATAGCATAAACCATAACTAAGCTATGACCAGTACTCATACAGTAATAATATTATGATAAGCATTTAAGAAAATTATGACATTGTTTAATATGTGGTAATTTTGTTAAATGCTTATGCATAATAATAAATGGAATGACTTTAAAAAATTCCCCTGTGCAGTACAAGTTTTTCAGACTACTATCCCCCAGCGCAACGTGAACCGATAGCAGCTAGCGGAGCACGCAGTCTTACAACTACTTACAACGGAACCTATGGATAAGAAAGAGAAGGCGCTACAGGAAGTGTATTTGGTGGCAGAGACAAGGTATAGTCCGGAACATTTCTGCTGTTAAATCAATCTTGTTTTTTTCCTGTTTGACATAAAGGCTAAATCCCATGTTTCCTGTCCACGAATGCCCCCCTCCCATTAAATTTCCAGTTGCCCCCCCCCCCCAATCCCGAAAAAATTGTGATAGTGCCACAAAAAGAACAAGAAAAGGAAAAAAGAGGGAAATGCATGTTTGTGTCAGAAATGGAGGCAAATTTTGTTACCTGTCCACCCCCACTGATCCCTTGGTCAATGCCAATGCTCAATTATAAGAGAAATGTCAGAATTTTGACAGGGAAAACTTTAAAGGTAGGGTCATAGATTGGTACTTGTCCTTAAAATGCGAATTAATAGGCAAAACTATAAGAAAGAATGCAGTATTTAACCAATCTATGACCCTACATTTTAAAGTTTTCCCTGTCAAAATGACATTGCTCTTATAATTATGCCATCAACATAATAAACTTGCTTACCCATACCAGAATGAAGCATCAGGCTTGGGCTTGTGCAAATGTCTTCTTACAACGCTAACCTAAACTTGTTCTTATTCCTCATACTTTGTAGTTCTATTTCTCGCAGAAATCTGGCGAGAAGGTTGCGGTCAAGATTTCAACAATGTTGAGCTACAGACGCCAGGCAGCGTGCAGGAGACAGAGAGTTTGATGTCCTCCTCAAACTCAAAAATCCCAAATATAGTGAAACTCCTGGATATTGAGGAAGACGTAAGTATCAGAAATATTTTATCCCTGTCGTCCAAATCCATCTTTTGTCCGATACCCCGACTTTTTCTTACTCAACACGCAAAATCAGATTCATCCCATAAAGATTTATTTTTATTTATTTTGAGATTATGTGCATAACTAGATATTTTCTATTATTAAAGTGTAAGTTAACACGGTTATTTTATATCTAACGAGGTGTTCTACCTCAGTATCTTTTCGGTCCCGGGTGCTTGTAACTTTTTTCACTTTTGCAGTCTAATTTTTAAAATGTTTTTAAACTTTTTGTCTGCACTTGTTTGCAATTGCTAATGTATCTGTTGTTATTTGTAGGTCTAGTTCTTATGTTTTTAGCTGTTTTTATTGTAAGGCCATATTTATAATTTTCAATATGTTAGTTACAAGTAACTTTTTTATTAGGTATTAAATACTATTATTATTACTGTTTGGGTAATGGCGATGTTTCTAGAGTTACTGTGCTACCTTCATTCCATGCCAAATTTAAGTTTCAAACGACTAATAAACGTATGAAGAATGACCAACTTTCAATCTCCCTTTGCTTGTAAAGAAAACACTAACAACGCGAATTGTTCCATAGGCCTTAAGTGCCGGGCTAACAAGTACAGTTTCAAATGATACCAGAATACAGCCACCAGTGCCACCACGACTCCCTCCTTTCATTTCGTTGAAGCTGAACATGTCCGATGGTTGGCGTTTTAACGACAATGTTTCCAGTATTTGAGCTTGATTTTTGTGATTTTTCTTTTTTGGGCAGCAAATATCGAGGGGAGATGATCGTGATGGAGCTTTGTACTGCGGGAGTTGCTGTTCAACGTCTTGGACAGACACTAGAACTCCTTCGGAGTACCTGGAGTAGGGAGTTCCTCATCATCGTTGGGGATGTCAGTAAGTCAACCCTGATGCTTGTTGAGATAGCTTCTTTGGATTCTAAAGACAAATCATTTTATATACACAGGTGTGAGTTTATCAAGAAAATTATCGATTGGTTTCAATCCGATTGGTTTCAATCACTCAACGATCTTGTTTTGTTTACGAATGTTTGTATCTAGACTTCGGTTTCTGCTGGTAAAAATATCTCCAGTTAGTTAAGAGCTAGTCAATATTCACGGTCATACAAAGAGTATGATGATGAGGGAGGGGTATCGTAGACCATGTAGGACTTTACTAGGAGTGTAAAACATGCCATTTTAAATGTGTGTTTGTGATTTTGATTGAAAAATGTTTGGAAGATACCACTTGGTTGTAGCATTCTCAAAGTTGTACTCTTTGTACAACTTCAGACAGTCCCTTTATAGCACCTTGTATAGAAATAGTCTGCTAGTTAAAACCTGGGGGATTCCCCCAAACCCCCTTTATCATTTGACACTATGCTTGTAATAAACCATACACGAAACAGTGAATCTAATAGGCTTCAGTGGATGAGGGAAGTAAAGCAATTTACATAATAGTCCTTAGTTTGACTTATTTCCTTTGCTTTGCGTAATCCGCCCTTGTTGTATCGGTCAGCAATTCCAAATTAAGCTATCTTTTGCACGGGGAAAATCCTTAGTTACACTGTGCAAGTCTTGGACGTATGTGTTCAAACTTCTAGGACCAAGATGTGGTTCCAACCAGTATGTGAGTTTTACTTAAGTGCTATTCCTGTTTTCTTCAAATACGTTAGTTTTACGTAGTGCAATGGTCTATAAAATTGTATTACAATGTTGGGAAAGAAAAATTAAAAGCCCGGAAATACATGAAAGTAAAACAAAATCGCAAATCAACAAAGAAAACCTGAGAATAAGACTTGACCTCCTCCGTTTTGAGTTTGCCCAAGTGACATTCATGTTTATCATTAAACCTATGTATCAGTTGCACAAATTTTTGGGAAAAAAACTTGAATTGTATTCTAACAAATCGCGGTTATTTTTATTTTTATTTTTACAAACTGAAAAAGAAGATTGACTTCATAGGAAAATAAAGTCCTTGTTCGAGTTTTTTCTCGTTTTTCCGATGCACACAAGACTTGCAACAGTCTCTTTACCATTATAGTGCACATGAGAAGCTCTCTCCAAATAGTAATACAACCTCTAAAATTTACAGTTTGCAAATTTTTTCACATGATTATTTGTTGGTCATTAATTTAGGCAATGGTAAGAAACACCTCCAACAAAGTAATCGTACACAGAGATTTAAAACCTGGGAATATATGTGCTGCCATGGACCGGATGGGCCGCTCTGCGGTACAAACTAAGCTGATTATCGGGCAGCCCGTGAATTGGCTGAAGGTGAAATTTCGACAGCTTGTACGGGAAGAATATTACCTAGTAAAGTTTGGCGAATTCATACAATTTTTCACTAAATTGCCATTGAGTTGAAAGGTTTTCAGTGTCAAAATCTGTCACAATCTAATTTTGTATCTGGATTATGATGTTTATTGTTATTTACGTGGCTTATCGTGGACCTTGTCTCTATGCGTATACTTCATTTTCTGTTTTTTGTTCTTGGCTGGCTTTACTTAAATACCACTTTGTGAGTTTTTCATTTGTCTGTAAATTTATTTAAAACATATGATATGCCCAATTTGTGTACTGTGGAAATAACTGTTCTGTTGAGTTGTAATTGAATTGTCGGAACACCTGTGGCGGGAATGACTTGTCTATTGTCGTGATGATTGAATGAGATGAGGAGCCGTTAAATTCACGACCAGTGGGTGAACACGACCAAGCTCCTGTAATAATCAGTACATCATTTAAACACATGAAATAATATGCTGTGTAGTTATGTACATCAATATGTTAATCTTATATAAAATGCACATTAGTGAATTCTAACAGCAAAATGCAACTTTTTATCTGATTTACCGTCCTTTTGGTAGTTTTCTCCGCTGTGCCATTGAAGAATGGAAAAAAACAAATTACAAAATTCTTGCTGTGCCCTGGATAATTTACTCTTTGTTGAACAAATTGGTGTTGTAGCCTGTAGACAGGAGAGTTTGACTAATCACAAAATGCTACTGTTTTGGGATGGGTTTGGGCTGAGTGTTGGGTAGGCTTTTGGGTGATATTTTTTGGCAGAGATTTGGGAATGAGTTTGTGGGCTGAGAATTTGGGATGAGTTGTGGGCTGAGATTTGGGATGATTTGGGCTGAGATTTGGGATGAGTTGTGGGCTTGAGATTTGGATGAGTTGTGGTCTGAGTTTGGTATGATTTGTGGGCTGAGATTTGGATAATTCAGTGGACTAAGCCCTGGGCTAAGTCTTGAGATTGTTATGCGATGCGTTTCGGGATATGTATTAAATCTTCAAAAGATTTAATGGAGAACATTTTTCTCAACCATTAATTTCAGCATCCGGATTCTACGAACTAGCAGTCCTCCGGAGACACTTCATGAAGCCGTTCACATTCCTCGTAGATTTATGGATCATCGCGTAACCGTTATTTCACGCAGCATCTGAATGTTGCCTGTTTCGACCATTCGGTGGCCGGAGAAACAGAAATACAATGTGAGTGGAAACAATTCACTTATTCGTCACTTCAAATATCCAAATACATTTGAAGCAACGGATGCTTTTCAGCTATGTTTTTCATGTGATCAAGTGTAAGTCCTGCCAGAAAATGCTGAGATTTTAAATTGTTATGTTTTTTTTTTTTTTAACAAGGTGACGTGTTCTATATTTTTATTGTAGCATGGCTCAAAATAAACATTACAGCATGCAGCGAGACCATAATTTAAAGCGTTGTGCCAGTAAACATTGATGTTTTTGCGTTTTTTTCATATGAATAGTAAATGTTATAAACAAATGATGCTTCAAATGTACACCCTTTATCTGAAAAAGTCTTTCATGTTCTGTTGATTATTGGAAGTATACTGCCTTTTTTACTTTGTTTAAATAAAAACGTTTTCCATTAACTGTGTTTTTCTCTTTTTGATTCTGGTCTCGTGAACAAAATTGTGTTCTAGTAAAATAATTTTTGTGAACTATCAACTACAAGTCCAGCATTCTTTGGATTTCTCTTCCCCCCCCCCTCCCCAATTCAAGCCGCTGTTAAGTTTGCAGATTGATGGATTAAGTCACCTGTGAGTAGCTTGTTTTTTCACTCCATTTTTTTGTTGTAGTTTTATCATGCATAAGATGACAAGCCATGAAGGACTCTGGAATCAATTTTCTGGCGTTCAGAGAGACTCAGAAGACGGTTCCGATCACGTGGAGCCGGGAGTTGCCGATGACAACACAGCTCTCACAGTAAAGCAATCATGTAGTCTTGTGACGTTTTCCGTTGTACATGTATGGGGAAAGGTTTATAATAACGGCTTTTTCAATCGTTTGTTTTAGGGCTTCTGAAGTAAATATTCAGCTGTTTGTTTTGCTCTTTGGGAACAGGGCCCAATTTCATAGAGCTGCTTAAGCAGGAAATAATGCTAACAAAGTTTAGCTAATAAGCCAAGACTCCAGCAGGATACCAGAACACAAAATGTATGATGTGACATGATAGTTTGGCAGGTAACCTTATTCTGGTAAGCAGTCTTTTGTTTTGCTTTGCTACTTTTTGTTGGCTTGAGCTCTAGAAATTGGGCCAAGGTTTATTAATATAGTCTATTACCTGTGAAATGAGAATAACAAAGATGTAGAATGTGGATAAAAGCTCACTCTACCAAAGCTTTCTTATTCGGCTTGTAGAGTAAACTGAACTTACCCAATGTCTAGTTTGTAAATAGGTGGTCATTTCTTAGTTATAACAACAGCAAAACAATATGTGTTTTATCAGGACATTTTGTGCATGTTCATGTACATACAAGTATAGTGCTTATTTGTGTGCTTATTGTTGTGGCGTAGTGCGTAAAGCGCTGCCTCTCACGTACTGTGGCCCTGGTACAAATCCCAGCTAAGTGCCATGTGAGTAGAGTTGTTGTTTGTTGTCGCCACAAGTTTTTTTCCCCCCCGTACATCCCTCAGATTCCTCCCTCCGGGAAAAAAAAACAACATTCCTGATCTCTGGTTTTTGTTTTTTTTTTTTCAGCTATGACAGTATATAAGAGCGGAAAGTAATCCTCCAGGAGGATTGGTATTTGTACAAAAACTTGACAAGTAATAAGCTTCAGAAGGAAGCTAATCAACATTGACTGTTGATGATCAACAATTCTGTATTTTACTTTTACCTTTAATTCTACTCAGGGTCCTGAAATGTCACGTCGAAGACATGCCTCGCGGGCTGCATGGAGAGCGACGTCAACCACATGTGTCCTTCCAGACATTTTCATGGGTTCGCCCGGGGGGGGGGGGGGGGGGGCGGGGGGGCGTGTGGGGGGGGGGGGGGCCGCAGTCCATAGTGAATAAGACTGTGCAGGATGTGTTCCACTTCGCCACAACACAGCTTCTCGAGTTTTACAACAACCCTGCCATTCGTAAAAGTACTTTGTCCAAACAGTTTCCGATGAGAGGCCTCATTGTGGGTATAGCCTGAAATCAGGCTTAAAGGTATTGTACACTTTTGGTAACAGCTCAAAATCATGTCCACCATTTTGTGAGATTTAAACCTAAGCAGAACAAACAAACCTGGGTAAAGTTTGAGCTCATTGGCTATGATCGAGGTCACGAGAAAATAGTGAAAAGAGATCTTAAGTTTTCTGTTTTTTTTTCCAATTATCCCTCAGCTACTGATAATTAACTATTGTTTTACTCTTTCTCAGAAACTATAGCATTTTAGGCAGAAAAATTTTTCAAGAAACCCTTTCTACCATTACTTACTTATAAATCGTGTAATTTATGAGTGAATCTGTGAACATTTGTTTTTCGATCTTACCAATAGTGTACAAGGGCCTTTAAGAGGAGGAGAGCCGTTGAATCAAACCTATAGTGCTCTGGAAGGGGCCATCCAGACAGTTTTGCTGCCACTGAGATTTATCTTGATGCTGCAACATCTGAAAGCAGCACATCTTGAAAGCAGCAACATCTTGAAAGGAAATGTTGACTTTCTGAGATAATTTACAACTGCGGATGACACTAAGGATGTTTGACACCATAAAAGTTGTAGGAGAGCAAATTGTTTTTGGTTTTTTTTGTTTACGTCAACATCTTCCTAAAAAGGATGTCATGAGCTTCAATAAAAATCATTGCTCCAGCAAGAATGTGATGTCACAATAGAAATCCCTATTTGATGAAGAAACTTCGACCGAAAATGAGTCCCTTATCTCTTTGTTTTTAAGTTCATTTTTACTATCTTATAATACAACAAGGTATGTTTTCGCTATGTCCTACTAAAGGAGTTACTTTTTGGAGTAAAATTGAGTTACACCTTCTTTTCTATCATTATTTTAACTCAGATTTGCAGAGTTCAAGGAACACATAGCGATGCAAACCCTTTTGCAGTCGCCACAACAGATCCTTTCTCTTCAACGACACCATTTTTTATCCGGACGCATCGATGTGTTTCAGGCGTTCCCAAGAGACCTCTGTCACCAACCCCATCTTGCTGGTTTGGCCAGATCCTTTGACGGCACAGTCTCACCGGTCTTTCCCTGCCTCACTTATGTCTTGGTTTTGATTAATTTCATTTTTATTTGTGGGCTATTATATTAGATAAATTTACCGACTGTTCCATGTTGAGCTATTTGCCTTATTAACAAGTTGATATGACAGTTTTTGCTAAAATTTTTTTTCTGCTAAAAACCGCTCCACGTTTGTTGACCAGTTGACCGTACCAGATTTTGTGCACAGCTTAACGCAAAATGATCTCTAACACTCAACTCTATGAAATGGAAATTTAGTCGGGCCAAGCCGCGCCAATGTAAACAATCGCCATGAAACTGGGTTCCTGGTAATATTTAAACAGAAGCATGCAGTACTGGCATTAAAACAAGAAAAAAACGGATAAAGCTCTTTTAATTAGACTTATTTAAAAAGAAAGAGAAAAAAATTACATTTGAAAGGCAGGGTTTCCAAAGAAACACTGTTGTTCACCAGCACGCTTACAAAACGTTTTGTATTCCCGTGGGAACAAGGCTTAAGACAGCTACAAGGCATAAGGCTCTGTAAGTCACATGGGAACAGTGTGCGCCAATCATGTACGAGTGTTATAAGCTAAGTTTAAAGTTGTGGTCTGGACTCCAAATGCAGAATTCACTAAAGTAATCATCCAAACTATTAAAAAGGTAAAGTATCATTTCTAAATCTAATCATAACAATAACTAAACACACATATCCATTCCAATTAATGGGCTAGAACGCATACATAACCCTCCTACTAATTGGTAACACTTCCCATTGATTTGACCAATCTGATGGAACCCACTCAAATGCATGGTTTTGTTGTGGTGGTGGTACGTCTAGTCTGTGCTCAGAGCTTTCTGGTTGCGTGTCATAATTGTAGATGTAATCACTGCATGGTATCATATTGTAGGCATATTAACCCCTGTGCCCGAGAATGTCACCCCTGTACAATGCACGTCTACAATTTCCACCATTTAGGGATGTCAATCCTTAGTGTACATTCGACTCTGAAAATGGCGAACAGGACAGAACGCATGTAACGGTGCCATATTACACAGGGCAAATTTTGTTCAGGCAACTTGGAGGCAACCAACTGCACTGCCTACACAAGGCACACTTTGGCAGCACAACAGGCCTTACTTTTTATCCGTAACTCATTATCTAATCCCCAGGAAAATAGTGGAGAAAACCTGAAGTGTGGAATATATTTTCTTTTTGGAGTTTGGCTGGAACGGGTTGCCCTGTAAACTTCCTCGTGTGACATGGCCTTAAAAGGGCAATGTGCCATGGGTCAATAGTGCATCGACCCTTCAAAACAGTATTTCCACTGCCAGTCCACCTCGCTTCAGGTCCATTTCCATTCGTACTTGGTTCTCACGCTCACTACGTTCCGGTGACCATCTCGCTCATTCTTGCTAGTATCACCGGCCTCGCTGTGAAGATTTGCCATAAAGATAATACTACTTGAAAGTTAGCATTTAAGTGAATCTACGGTCCCACGAATTTAGAATTTGCATATGTGTGACGGCAACAATTCAAATGAGAAATCAACGCCATATTGTGTGAAGTGCTTCCTTTATTTTTGCTTCATCAACGGTTTTGAGCTTTGCCACCTCTTGCTCAGTCATTAAGCCCCAGGGAAAACATGCTGACTCAAAACCACATGGTATGATGTTGAATTGTCATACAATTTGTAATATCTCAATAATGGAGATTAGCACCTCAATAAATCTGCAGTCATGAAACAGAGACATCTTTTTTGAAAACTTATACTGATCTCTATAAAAATATACAAAATTGATACCTTCTCATTATCGATATAAGATAATAACGATAAACAAATAATTGTTTTGAAAGTTGCGATATATCCTCCTCTGTACGTAAACAAATGTAAGTCATACCCAATGATTTTGTGGATGCCATTCATTACTTTCTTTAAACAATAGGTTTCCTTGGTCTTTCGAATTAAATTCAAGTTACAATATGACTTGTTTTAAGTAAGAGTAGATATTTCAAGAACAAGTTTGCCCAAGCAGTTACTTGTGATTGAAAAAAGAATTGCTGATGTCCATTGTCCCAGATTTTGAATAGAGGTCAACCCGATCAGTTATTAATTGACTTGTAATAGCGATTCTCAGATGATGTCACTATTTACCGCTGGCCCCTATGCTGGCTGGAGTACTTACACGAGTACACGTCATATCACATTGCTACTAGAACAAATAATAATAAAATAACAGTCCTGGAAAGACCCAGAGACCATGGTGTCTAAGGCCCTCTGTTGCCCCCTGGTCTTGGCCTCTGTGTGCCCCCGCTTGTTTTGGCCTTTGTTGTTGCCCCCAATTGTTTTGGCCTCTGTTCCTCTCTGGTCTGGCCTCTGTTGCCCCCTGGTCTTGGCCTCTGTTGCCCCCTGGTCTTGGCCCTACTGTTGCCGCCCCCCTGTTCAATGCCTCGATTGTTGCCCCCAGGTCTTGGCCGTCTGTTGCCCCTGGTCTTTGGCCTCTGTTGCCCCCTGGGTCTGGCCTCTGTTTCCCCTGGTCTTGGCCTCTGTTGCCCCCTGGTCTTGGCCTCCTGTTGCCCCCTGGTCTTGGCCTCTCAGTTGCCTCCCCTGGTCTTAGGCCTCTGTTGCCCACCCTGTCTTGGCCTCCTGTTGCCCCCCTGTCTTGGCCTCTGTTGCCCCCAGGACTTGGCCTCTGTTTGCCCCTGGTCTTGGCCACTGTTGCCCCCTGGTCTTGCCTCAACTGTTGCCACCCTGGTCTTGGCCTCTGTCCGCCCTGGTCTTGGTCCTCTTTGCCCCCTGGTCTTGCCTTGTTGCCCCTGGTCTTGGCCTCTGTTGCCCCTGGTCTTGTCCTCTTTTGCCCCCTGGTCTTGCCTCTGTTGCCCCCTGGTCTTGGCCTCACTGTGCCCCTCTGGTCCTTGGCCTCTGTTGCCATGGTCTTGGCATCTGTTGCCCACCCATGTTTGGCCTTTGTTGCCCCTGTTTTTGGCCTCTGTTGCCCCAGGTCTTGGCCCTCATGTTCCCCCTGGCTGGCCTCTGTTGCCCCCTGTCTTGGCCTCTGTTTTGCCCCCTGTTCTTGGCATGCTTTTGCCAGCCTGGTCCATGGCCTCTGTGTGCCCCTGGTCTTGGCCACAGTTGCCCCCTGGTCTTGGACCTCTGTTGCCCCCCTGGTCTTGGCCCTCTGTTTGCCGCCCTGTCTTGGCCGCTGTTTGCCCCTGGTCTAGGCCTCTGTTGCCCCCTGGTCTTGGCCTCTGTTGCCCCCTGGTCTTGGCCTCTGTTGCCCCCTGGTCTTGCCTCTGTTGCCCGCCTGGTCTTGGCCTCTTGCCCCTGGTCTTGGGGCCTCTGTTGCCCCTGTTCTTGTCCTCTGTTCCCCCTGGTCTTGGCCTCTGTTGCCCCTGGTCTTGGCCTCGTGTTTGCCCCCTGGTCTTGGCCTCTGTTTGCCCCTGGTCTTGGTCCTCTGTTGCCCGTGGTCTTGGCCTCGGTGCCCCTTTAAAACTTCCCTAGACTTAAACGATTTCCAATGGAAGTGCCCTTTGCAAAATGAAAATGGCCTGCCCTCTCAAGAGTGAAACTGATCCAGTCTGTAATAATAAGCTACACTAATAATAATACGTACTAACCATACTAAAATAGCGCCCTCATACAAATATCCCAAAGCGCTTTTTAAAAGAAATTAGCAATTAAATAATTAATGAAGGTACGCCTTTAGCAATGGATATTGAAAAATATTCTCACTAAGAGCAGTTTTTCAATTGTTTTTTCCACAATGTCGGTGAGGAATTTTGAGTATGAGTGATGGATGGGACGAGTTGAGAAGTAGAGCTTAACTGAGGATGATACGACGAGGTTGATAGGGTAACGAAGGAGTTCTTCTCCACTAAAAATAGAAACTGCAAGACATGTGTGCTATCAAAAAGCAATGCTGTATGGCATTATGCGAACTACCTACATGTGCGAAGTTTCCCAGCACGGCAGAACTCCTGTGTTTGAATGTAGAAAATGTGGACGCCCTGACTCAGTGAGAAGAGTCTGTAGGCCAGAATAACCCGAGGCCACGAAGGCCATTGACTCTGTTGCCCAGGTCTTGGTGCCCCTTCAAAAGTTTCCCAAACTTTAAGATTTCTAATTGAAGTGTCCTTTGCAACAATGAAAATGGCCTTGCTCCTCTAAAAAAATGAAATTCAGGCCTGGCTGTATATACCTTAGATTTATTTTTGGAATGGATTTGAAAAGAAGAAAAACAATCACTATTAGCAATAGTTCCAAATGAAAACAAAGAATTTCAAACAAGAATACCAAATGGAATGCAACAACAATGCACTAAGACCAAAATGGTTATCTGTGAAATAATTTAGCTTATGGGAGTGAAACATGGCATGCCATCTCAGTGGCTCCAATCATGGGCAGTATTCGCTGTTTAGATGGATTGGCAAACATGTCCCATCCATACTTGTAATGCACCTCAATAAATGTCCCTCCCAGTTGTTTGCAATCGCATTGGCTTATTATGCGCAGAGTTTCCAGTAAGTGGTTCCGTGAAATTTGTGTCCAAATATTGCAAATTAAGCTAAGGCCTGACAATACACAAAAAAAAAATGTTTTCTGTCACATTTTGCTGGACAAAAAGCTTTGTATGTAGGAAAAAACAACATAAATTTAGGAATTTTAGTATGGATAAAGGGATCTTACATTTATAATGCAATCAGGTTTGATAATTTTTATTTTGTGTTAAGTCTTGAAACTTGTGCAGTCGGTCGGAAAAGTTTTCAAGATATTGTAAAAAAACAAATTACAGTCGGCAAGGATTTAGAATGGTCAGTCCGGGTAACAGGAAACAATTTGTTGTTGTGTGAAGTTCAGTAAAGAGTACATGGAGAAGAACGTAAGTAATGTCGTCTGGACATTTGTTTTTTTCTTCTTTTTCAGCAACCATTCCACAAGGTGCCATCCCAGATACTCGCTGAAACCGATTTCTCCAAAGGACAAATGTACTATTCATCCTAGCATTCCAGGGTATTAGACTGTCTACCATCACACTTTATGTGTTGTAAGCTAGTCTGGTAGAACAATTATTGCATCGTTATGCAGAAACTACACGAGGCGAATTTCTCTTCTTATAATTTCAGAGGAGCATCTGCGCAACAGTTCTAACCGTTTAAAAGTGCAACAGGAGAGAAGCATTGTGATTCAGCAACTTAGTGGAGAAATCAATTAAAGCATTTACGTAAGTTGGAAAAAATTACCCGCCAAATGTAATAACGCTTCTAAGATCTCAAAATTATGGGGGCAGGGGATTACAGATTTTGAGAATGTCATGGTAGCAAGGCCTCGCGCATATTGAAAAACGAGAAAACAACTCGAATTGAAGACTATATCTTTCTATGAAATCCAATCTTCTTCTAATTGCACAAATTCTTGAAGATAAAATAGCAAGTCGTTGTAAGAATGATTTCAATGTTTATATAAAACAAAATAATTGTTAAATTAACGTTGAATCAAAGATAAAACTTTGGATAAGGATGCCTATTTTTTAGAAACCACAATTACCAATCAACGCCCGAATTTTGTGCGTACCATCCACTCAGGTTTAATGACAAAAATGACCGTCAGTTTGGCAAAATTCTCAAATTTTTTTACAAGTCACCGAAACAGGGAGTCAAGTCTTATCTCAGGTTTCTCGTTATTTGAACTGATTTTTACTTTCATATTGTTTTATCACTTAGTATTACATTCCCAACAATGTATATAATTTTCATGGCCGATAAAACCATGTTAAACATAAGTAATTGACAAAAACCAAAATCATCCACATCGCACTTTGGGACCACAATGGGTCCCGCTGAAGTTTTGAATTGGCGCGAGAACTTGCACAATCAGTAGCGATGACATTATTTTAAACAGGTAGTTGTTGCACAACAAAGTTCAAACAAAGGAGAGGACCAAACGGAGGTCCCCGATTGCAGGGTTTACACACTTGGGGTGTGTGTGCATTCAGTGCAATTGTACAATCATTGTCTTATCGATAGCTCAAGAGGGACTTGGCATATCAACGTTCCAAAGAGAATGTTTCTTGAAATCTCCGAAATCCTATTGTTTTTGGACAGCCACATGTAAAGTTTAAAGGCAGAGACACTATTGGTAATTACTCAAAATAATTATTAGCAAAAAACCTTACTTGGTAATGAGAAATGGGAGAGTTGACGGTATAAAAACATGTGTGAGAACGGCTCCCTCTGAAGTGACATGAGTTTTCTAGAAAGAAGTAATTTTCCACGAATTTGATTCGCGACCTCTGATTAGAATTCGAAATCAACCATCTGAAAGCACACAACTTTCGTGTGACAAGGTGTTGTTTTTCTTTCATAGTTTATCTCGCACTTTCGACAACCCAATTGAGGCTCAAGTTTTTACAGTTTGTTATTTTATCCATATTTTGAGATACACCAAGTGAGAATACTGGTCTTTGAACAATTAACCAAGAGTGTCCATTGTCTTTAAATGTCAAGGTCAGTATGGGCTAGAACAAAAAGAAAATGCTGTCCGAGCGATAACTTGGAACTTGTCGTGTGGATTGGTCCTTGGATCTCCCAGAACCCTGTTGTTTTTTAACCCGCAAGTCAAAAGTCCAGGACCGTTAAGCTGAAACAGAAGGAATGCTGCCAAAGTATAAAACTCGAGAAGAATGAGATAATCTCAGCTGGGCATTTGTTTTTACAGTCACATATGAAAGATTCAGAGAAGCTTCTGAGCTACCACTTAGTGAAGAAAGATTCCGCGGTGATGTTACAAGGACTTGAAACTCAAGGACATGCAGGAGATGATCTCTATGTTGCCTAGAGGTAACCCAGGCAGCGATGCCCAAGGTTAAAACGTGCACAGTGACGAAGACCTGGCTGGGTCTGCCGATTTCCTGGAGATCATCAAACGACAGAGGTTTTCCTGAAAAACGGAAGACGCTGATAAGTGTGTATAAACAGCCGGCAACCGATCAGCATCTCCCGAGTATGGAGAGCTCAGAACCACGACAGTAACCTGATCGCATCGTCGCTGTGATGGAACCCCCATCCCACATTAACCTTTGGAAAAGGAGAACCTGATTGGATCCCCAAAATGATCACTGTAATACATATCTGGTGCAAAAATCTTGGTGGCGAACTTGGATGGTGTATATAGTCCAAGTTTTAACCATATGGTTCTCCGAAATTGGGGGGGAGGTACCCCCCCCCCCACCTCCCCCTCTAGTTGTGTCTTCATTTGTGTGCGTGGAATGCTCATGCAATCCTTAATTTCTTCCAAGGATATATTTAAATTGTTTAGTTTTATTTTGTTTATTTGTATTTTTTTTTTTTTTTTTTATTTATATTCTTCTGATTGTTGTTTTTATTACTATTTATTATTTTATTTTATTCATTTGGTTTATTTATTATAAAATATATTTTATTTTTTAGGGGGGGTTCTTCTATACAATGAAAATTGTGGGTTTAAGTATGGAACAATTTGGGGGGGGGTGACCCTCTGCCCCCATATTGGGCATGTATACAAATTGACAGATGAATTAACAGACTAATTTTTCTTCACAGCCCTGGAGCCATTTTCATTGTGTTGTAAAAAAAAATATATAAAATAAAAATGCTTGCAACGTCCGGATAAATACGGGGAATTATAATTTCCACCATTATGGTTTTGCAACCACTCTCTTGTGTCTCATACCAAAACGTCTCCACTGCAGAAGCAAATTGTTCATAGAATGACATCGTGCAGAGAGAGGGTCTTGACGAAGTCATGGATCATATCAATTCGGGTGTCGAAGCAAGGATCGATGGTAAGCGAAGGTTTTGAACTGTTATTTTAAATCTAGTATGATTCTTTGATAATGTGTTTTACGCAAGATGGTTATTCATTTTATATTTGTTTTGTTTTATTTTGCCAACTGCAACCAATAGTGAAATTGGTGTTTAATATGTGTGTGTCTTTGTGTATCAATGCCATTTTGGTACTGGTCCTTTCCTACTCTTCATCTTAATGTACCAGAGGACTATCTGGCTATGGCTTATGGCTGCAATGACAATGTTAGGCCTTTTTTCAAGCAAACCAGTCATAGCCACTGCCCAAGCCATCCAAGTCGGACATGGCGTAATAATGAAACGTTTTGTGCAATGATGATGTCTCCGCACATTCATAAAAACACACAAGTAGATCCTTGTCGTTTTGTTGAGGAATGTTGGTCTGGGGCCACTCATTATTCAAACCATCACATGGCCTTCGTCATGAACTCACTATGGTACATTCACAAGCCATTTTTTAACTACCACGCGTGCTCGCAATGGACACAGCAGTACAAAAACCCCTCAGGCCATCACATTGGTGCCAGAACACTATCTTGGGTACATTTGTTGATAGTTTTAATCCCCCACACTAAAAAGATCTACTTGGATGTTATATAAAACAAACGGGAATGTTTTCGTCTCTCAGCAAACATAAATTAATATTTATAACTCATCAAACTTTGTACTTTATAAAATTCTTGCTCCTTTTCTTTCGCACCAGCGGGTCAAAAAATAACATGCCCAAATTTTTTGAGATGGTAATTGTTGATATTGTTCACTTGTGTATTTTTGTATAATATTATGTTATAGATAAGACAAGTTATAGATATAATTGGAAATACACTTTAGATGGTAACATTGCATTTTATACTATTTTACAATTTACTATTTCTATGTTGTGTTTCAAACACTCATTCATTTCCCCCAAATAATATACTACGCTGTCTGAGTTTATGCTAACTAAAAGGCAATTTCTCAATAATTTATTGATTGTAATTATTCTCATGATTTTTTAAGAAACAACAACAGAACAATAACCTGTCAATTCTGTCCTCAAGCTTTTGCAACAAATGTGTATTCAATTTTTACTGTTTTTTGTGTTTCAATACTATACTGTATTCAGCAGTTTCAGCACGGGTTCAAAACAAATGCTAAAATTTTGCAAACTTCCAGCGGGACAGCAGGTCAAAGACTCTCCCGTACAACGAGGAGCAAATCCACAAAATTGAAAAGTAAGCTCGATTTCAGTTATTTTATTTTGTCTGGTAAGTAAACCGATCAAACTTAATAAGCGACATACTTAGCCCTGTGACCTGAAGGCCCAATTTCCTAACAGCTGCTTTAGCACAAAAAGTATCTAACACAAATAAGTTACGCTTATTCAGGTTAAGGTTCACCAGCCAAAATACCATTTCAAATGTACCCCTCCTGTGACTATATCCTTCTCATTTTTGCTTAGCAGAACTATTTTAAGCAATATTTTCTGGCAATAAGCATGCTCTATGAATATGGGCCCTGAAGATACCTATGTATATAAAGAGACGACATTGAAGGAGTGTTCAGTCTTAATAAGTGGGAGAAAATCACCATGTATTAAAAGAAGGGACTGAGAAACCAATCGATAATGCACGGCTCCGGCCTAGGTGGATTTGGAACTGGGGCCTCACAAGAGAGAATCGGCAGGGCAAGATCCCACTAAGCCAACCTTAACACCTGGGTAATGAAAGTCAGGTATTTTGATTTATAAAGATTTGGGCAAACTTTCTTTTAAACTGCTTGTTTTGTCTTCTTTGAAAGTATTTGTTTGGCATGTAATAAGGTATTGTATGATGTTCGTCTTACTACTGCATTGGTATCTCCTTTTTTTGCTCATGGTGAAGGAGGGACGGGGATTATCTCCTCAACATCTCCATGAAGTGTGGGGCACATTTTGTAGATTGTTCTGGGCATAGAGATGACCTCTGGCATTTTTGAACTGGAGAAGACATATTTAGATAAATTTCTATTTCAGGATTAAATTCAATGAAAACTTTACCCTTGCTAGTGTCCCTCGTTCAACGACCACTGCGAGAGTAACTGTGCGAAGCAAGCATTGGAGAAATGATGGAGTGTGCTCGGGTAATCTTTAAGACGGATCTTTCAAGTTATTGAACTAAGTCTATGATTAGGATACCACCAGACCTCAGGGCACCAAGAATTCTGTCGGTTTGTAAGCAGATGAAGAGGCATTGCCAAGAAATCAGGCACAGAATATTTCCAAACTTCTGAATAGTAACGCAAATTTCGATAGAGCTTCTTAAGCAACAAAGAAGCTAAGCACGACAACATTATTGCTTACTAGAATAAGGTTTACCATCCAAACACCATGTCAACATTGAACAAATTCATGACTTGGTATCCAGCTCACGTCTGCTTAGCAGACAAGAGTCGTTAAGCAGATATTTTTTGCCTTTATGCAGCTCTAAGAAAATTGGGCCCTGGTGCCTAAATTCATAAAACACGTTTCTACATTATACATAGTGCCCATTAGCAGAATTCCCCATTTCATACACAGTATCTTTCTGCTCTATCCGCCCCGTAAATGGCCCAGTGACCAGGGTAATAATGTTGGAGCGCCATGAGCATCAGTGAGTGACCGGATTTGAGTGCTATTTATTAAAGAGCCACTTTTATAATTGTCCATATTATTTTTAAAGCTAGGGAACGATCTAGTAAATCACTCACCAAGAGATGATTTTAATGAAGCACAAATGTAAGACTATTATAACTTGATTAGGTTTTCTACCAGTGTTTCCTGGTTTTCCTAAATCCCCCCAAATTTTCCCCCACAGCCATTAACAATTTAATTCAAATATTAAAATTAAAAAATCTGTTTTTCCCAGTGGTTTTTGCTTTTACAAAACGGATAAAAGAATACTTTTTAAAAAATCAATTACTTCAAAAATTTTTCCAATGTTTGGGGTGAACTTAAAAGTAAGAAAAAATTGTAAAATTTGTAAAATTTAAAAATAAAAAAGGGGCCAATTGATGAAAGAAAACATTAATAAATTTTTTAAATCAGATGATATAAAAAAATTCATTTGGGTTTAAAATCTGGAGTTTTATATTTGTTAAGATTAATAAAAATTTATTTAGTTTTTACATTTTATACCCTTTTAATGTTTGTTTATTATAGGATTTTATATAAATACACAAAAAAAAACTGGTTTTTACAAAAAATTTGTAATTCCTTTAATAAAATTTTCGTTTAGTAATAAAAAAATTATTTAATAAAATTATTAAATTTTGAAACAACTCTACTAATCTTTAAAAAAAAATTAATTGTTAAAAAGAATTTCCACACTAAAAAAGAAATAATTTAAATGGGTTTTTCGGTAAAGCCGTCCCCTACATTGCAAATTCTTTGCAAATAAATAAAATTTTAAAAGTCCAAAATTATACTCAAAAAAATTAAGTGTAAAATTAATGATGAAGCAAGGGAAAAAAAAATTTTTAAAAAAGGGGGCAATTTTAAAAAATAATTTAAAAATGTACGGAAATTTCCCGGTCTTGGAAGCCTATGAAAGAAGGTCTTTTGGTTTAAAAATTCAACTTTCTTTATTTTTTGTTTTTGTATTTTGGGAACTTATGGCTTATGGCCCCCTAACCCTTTTTGAATTTTAAATTCTTATAATGCCTTTAAAACTTACCAATAAAACATTTGGTTGTTAAAGACCCAAATTGGGGTGAATGGTTTCAGAAATAATTTGCTTATCAAATCTTTTTTTCCAAATTTTGGGGTTTGAAAGTCAAATGGAGAATAAGGAAGTGCGTGCCCAAAATAAATTCTTATAAGGCCCAAAATTATTCCAGTCAAAGGGGGTTTTGATTAAAAAAGGGGAATACTTTTTTCCCAATAAAAAAGCTTACCCCCTAAATTTTTTTCAATAAAATTTTGGGGTTTTATAAAACCAAAAGAATTAGTGAGGTTTGGGAAATTTTTCAAATTTTATTTTAGCCAGCATACCAAATATAAAATTTTTGGTTTGTTAAAAACCCAAGAGTTTGGAATTGAATGTGGCCAAATAATTTGCTATTTGGTAAATTTTAACCCAAACCAAAATTTTTATAATTACCACGAATATAATATTAATAACTTAGCCCATAAATTCCCCAGGCCATCACCAACAATCCATTTCCCAAAAATTATAAGACCAAAAAATTTGGGGTTTAAGACCCCAAAAATTTCTATAAGGCCAGCGCAACAAACTTATCCCCCAAAATGTTTGGGTTTAACTTGGTTTAAGGGGATTAGTGCCATTGCTTTCAATGCCCTCCACTATTCCATTTTGTGTTACGAAAATAGAGGGTTTGGAATTTTTTTGGCCCAATACCGAAAAAAAATTAGTAAAAATGCGAAAAAGGAAAAATTTTAACGGAGACCCCCCAATATAAAAAAAAATAAAATGAAAAATTTTAAATACCCAAAAAATTTTTCTACTTAAAAAAAAAAGGGAAAGCCCTTATAAATTGGTATTATAAGATTTTAAATTTTTAGGGGTGTCCCAAACCCCCGATTTTTTTAGAAGGGAACCCCCTTGGGTTTAAAAAACCTGGGGACCAAATTTAAAAAAAAAATAATTTGAATTTAAAAAAAATTGTAGGATATAGTTTTAAAACTTTTTGGGGTTTTGAAAAAAGGGTAGTCTTGTTTTGGTTTTTTTTTTTGGTTCTTTTTGCAAATTATTTTTTTTACTTTGGGGTTTTAAAGTTTAAAAAAAGGTATTTTCAATTTTTTTTTTGGTTAAAACCCCCAACAAAATGCTTAAAAAATTTTTTCTCATTATGCCATAAAAAAATCTTTGGAAAATTTTGTTTTCTGTTTGAAAAAATTTTTTTTTTATTTTTTAAAAAATTTTTTTGGCCAAAAATTTGGGGGGCCCCTGGGGGCCCGGGAAAAACCCCTTTTTGGGTTTCCCCCTGATTTCTTTTTTTAGATCCATTCTAAAAGATCCATTTGGGGTAAATACCTAAAGGGTTTGAGTTTCATTTGCTCGCCCGGGGTTTTTAACTTTTTAAATAAAATTCCGTTTCTTTGATCTTGACAAAGAAATTTTTTTTTTTTTTTTTTTTTTTTTTTTTTTTTTTTTTTTTTTTTTTTTTTTTTTTTTTTTTTTTTTTTTTTTTTTTTTTTTTTTTTTTTTTTTTTTTTTTTTTTTTTTTTTTTTTTTTTTTTTTTTTTTTTTTTTTTTTTTTTTTTTTTTTTTAAAAAAAAAAAAAAAAAAAAAAAAAAAAAAAAAAAAAAAAAAAAAAAAAAAAAAAAAAAAAAAAAAAAAAAAAAAAAAAAAAAAAAAAAAAAAAAAAAAAAAAAAAAAAAAAAAAAAAAAAAAAAAAAAAAAAAAAAAAAAAAAAAAAAAAAAAAAAAAAAAAAAAAAAAACTCAAAAAAAAACAATAATTACCTCTTAAAATTTTTTTTTAAAAAAAAAAAAAACCCAAAAAAATTCCTGGAAATTTTTTTGGTTTTTTAAAACTGTTTTGGGGTTTCAAATTGGGCTCGGGACGGGGATTCCCCCTGGAAAATCGTGGTTTCCGTTTGCCAGTGGTCCTCTGGTTTTAAAATTCCTTCCACAAAGGATCCTGCAAGGTTAAATAAAAATGGTGTGATTAATTATTTTGGGTTTCCTGGGGTTTTTTAATTTTAAATAAACAACTTGGCCTTCTAGTTTGCGCTTTACATGTATATTATTTTTTATTTTATTAAGTTATTTTTTAAGGATTAAGGGGGTTTTTTTTTTAAACGAAAATTATTTAAGGGATAAATTTTTTAATTTTTTAATATTTAAAAAAAAATCCCTAAGCACAATGAAACTTGAAATTTTACTTAAAAAAAAAAATTTTTATTTTCATGTTTAAAAATTAGTGTTGAAATTTCCCCAGAATAACCCTTATATAATTTTTGTAAATTTAAAATTGATTGGTTTGTAAGGTATTTAAAAACCCTTTTTGAAGAGATTCAATTTGAGGAATTGGGCCAAAACCCAAAAAAACTGGAAAAAGTATAAAATAAAATGAATAGGTTTAAATTTGTTTAAACTTACCTCAGTTTCTTATTAATGATTTTTAAAAATTAACTGTTTTAAAAATGCTTTCAAATTTAATGGGGGGGGGATTTTCTACTTTTCGCAAAAATTTGGGAATATTAACCAATGCCTTTAATTTAAAATCCGATTGTTGAGAATTCTTAGTGTTTTGGAAAAAAAATATCCGTTCAAAAACATTTTGATACATTGTTAAACCCTCATGTGGGGAAGTTATTTTTGATTTCTGTCCGAAAAATAAAAACTAAAGCTCCAAAAAAAAGAATTTAACAATAAAATTTTTCAGAAAGCATTTGTCTGAAAAACTTAAACTTGCATTTTTAAAAATTCCATTTAAAATTTTTGGGGAGTTTAAAATGAATTACTTTCACACTGTGAGTTGATAAGGGGGATTCCGTTGTTTTTAACAATAAATTTTAATTTAAAAAGTTTTAAAATTTGTTTAAAAAAAATAATTTTATATGTTGAATAATATTTTAATTTGAATAAAAATATTAAAATTTAATTTATAAAAATTTATTTAAATTTAAAAAACCATATAATTTATAAAAGGGTTGATGTGCATTCCGGGAAAATTGACCCAAATTTTTTGCAACTTGGATTCGGCTAGGACTTTTAAGGCAGTATTTAAATAGGTTTTACTGTCTATATACCCCAGGGTTATAATCAGAAATGTGTCAGTTTTGAAATCTTTTTCGAGCAAGTAGAAATTTTAGTCATCGAATAGAAATTTAAACAAATCCTGATAATCTAAGAGAATGGAAGTGTCAGAAAAGAACATTTTAAATGTCTTAAAAAAATTCCATGTGTTCATTTAATCATTTTGTTGATTTTACTAGATCGTATACATTTAAATAATATGGTATAAATGGTTTTTAATGATCAGTTCCCAACCCCTTGCTATGCCTAACTTTTCCCGGTTGGTTTAGGGGATGAGAAAAGATTACTGATGATGCAATTTGCTAGCCCTTTTAAGTCTATATAGAAGCCCCCCTTTAAGGAGCGCATTAAGCAAAAATGTTAAATTGCTAAATGATTAGCTAGATCTTATATTTATAAGTATTTGCGTACTTTAAAAAATTTGTCCTTACTTTTTTTTTTAGCGGTCTGTAAATTTGTATATTTAAATTTGAATATATTTGTGCCTGATTGTGGATGTCTTCCCCGCTTAACCGCAGAAATTTGTGTGCCTGGGGTTCTGTATCGTATAAACTAGTTAGTTGAAGATTTTAGTTTTGAGTTTTACATGTGTTTTTTCTTGGTTTTCTGGGTTGGGGGACTCAAGGGAAAGGTCGGTTTGTTTGTCTGAAAAAAACCCATAGCCCTGTCTGTTTATGGGGTCATTATGGCAGACCAAACAATTGCCAATCTTGATTTGTGAAAGTCTCCCCCTGGAAACCCCAAAAAAAATATCAAATAGTAATATTTAAACATAAATATTATTAAGAATACTTCAATCAGCAAAAAAGATTTAAAATTGTAATTAATTTTTCCTTCTATTATTATTAATTACTTTCATGGATTTAGGGATCAGATGTTCAGAAATGATTTTAGCTGAATTTTATTTAGTTAGTTTTGTTTTATAATTGGCCGGGCCTCAATTTAGTGCATTTAAAAAAAGTTTAATTTTCTTAAGCGGGCGACCAGTATGAAATTTTCATATGAATAAAATTTGGTTAACTTATTCTATAACAATTTGTCGTGTAGCTTTTTTTGTTTATGACTTATTTTCATTCAAAAATTTTAAATTTCTTTCTGGTTTGGCACTTTTCATTCTTTCTGAAGAATTTTGTGCTGAGTTGGTTTTAACAAGGTTTAATTTGGAAACCGCTTAAGATTAACCAGCTCTTTTTCTGGTTTCCTTGTTTTTTTTTCTTTGGGTTTGGGATGTTTTGTTGATTTTGTTTGAAAATTTGTTATTGTTTGGGTTTTCAAAATGCAGGGGATTCGGAACTCTAGAAAAGTCCAACATAGTATTTGGGAGATCCGCTCCTAAACAAAAAAGATAAATGTTGTTTAAAAACTTACCTTGTTAATCAAACAAATTAAGTGCAACAAAATTTAAAAAAGTTTCTAAAGTTTAATCAAATCTCCCCATTTAAATATAGTTAGTTAGTGGAACTTGCTTAACCCATTTTGTTACCGGAGGAGGGGCCGTTTAATCATTGTTTAGTCCTTAAATCATGTGTTTTAACATGTAACTTAACCTCTTGTGTTTAAAAGTATTTGGCAATTTCAAAGTCTTAACAATATTGTTAAAAATTCTGTTAAGAAAATTCAATTTTAATCAGATTTTTTTAAATTTAAATTTGGAGGGAACCTAACTGATAGCTTTTTTGGTTACTATTTTCTAAAAGCTGTAGAAATTGGGTCGGGCCAATGGCTAGAAAGTCGCTTTAGTTATGTCCCCCACAAATAATAAATGTCGAGCTACTTCCATTTTTTGGGCCCCATTTTACCCCGGGGGGTTTTTGAAGTTTGCTAATTTCTGCTTTTTTGACCCGGCTAAGGGTTATCTGATGATATTGAAAAAAATTAAATTTTAAATTTTTGTGTGACATTAAAATGTTTCGAGTTTTAAAATTTGGGAATAATTAGCAGAAATTATGAGGTCCCTATTGTTACAAAAATCAAAGAGAAGTAATTTGGGAAATAATTTTTACACATGAATTAAATAGTAATTGTAATTAACTAATGTATTTAAATTAAATTATTTTTTAAAATTTGAAAATAAAATAATACAAATAACCTTAAAATGTACTTTTTTCATTAAACAAATACATGAAATGAGAGAATGATAAAAATAAAGAATTTTATAAATTTGTGTTAAAATTAACTATTTTCAACCAAATTTTTTGTATATTTTAAACCAGTAAATTGTATGTTGGATAAACTTCAAAAATTAAAGTGTTTGCGACCTGAATGTTTTGTAATATGTCCTTTAAGGGAGAGTTTTAAAAAATGGTTTAATGTCCAAAGTGCATTATGAAGCAGGTTTTGTTAAAAGGCCCAACAATGCAACAAAGAAAGATTAATTATGTTTTTTGAATGTGCAGTCAAATCAAATGCAAAAAGTACATATTACGCTTTGGGAATCTTGGCGTGGTTAAATTTCTAAAATAATGTTGGCAATAAGCTTGGAATATCGTAAATTATTAAAAAGAAGAAAGATGGATTGTAAAAAATTTAAAATATTAACAAATTTCACTATGTTTATGGAAAAACAAAAATTTAATATAATTTAGATTACATTCTTATTAAACAAGTACTGTTCAAACGTTCTTAATAATCTTGAAAAGTACTATTTATTTAATCATATCAGCAATGTATTTTCATCATTTGAGTGAACTTTTTGAAAGTGTTTTAAAACCCTATTGGAATGGACCCCTTTTTTCGCCCGAAGCTTTTTTTAATATTTTTCCAAAAGATCAAAGGTGGAATAAATTAGTCTGGTGATTCGATTTATTTGTAAAACCCTTATGGGGGCAGAGTTCCCCCCAATGTTCCCCATTAAAATTTGGGTGAAAAGAATCCCTAAAAAATAATATTGTTTAAATAGATGATTAATAAATAAAAAACAATCAAATAATAGAAAAAAGAAAAAACAAATAAAAAAGAAAGGCATTAAAAATTTACTTAAGAATTAAGGAAACTTTTAAAAAATAGAAATGAGGGGGGGGGTACCAACCATAGCCATTCACTTACAATATACATCATTCCCTAATTTGACAGACAAAATTTTCGTTTTCATTGGGATAAATCAGTTGTTCCAAATTTTAGGGGGTTCCAAGTAATTTGAACCAGGTAATTTCTGTGTGTTCAATCAGTCTGCATGTATTAAAGATCATTTTTTATTAGCAACCCCTTTCAACGTCTTCGTTTTAGCACTTAATATTCAGAATCGCAGACCCAGCAGTCTAGTTTGTGCCTTACCTTGATCGTTGGGTTTTCTTAGAACATGAGATATTCTGCATGTCTTAGTGTTTCATGTGTTAAATCACCGATTACTTTAATAGTCACAAAGTCTCTATACTTTTAAATGTTTCGTAAACAAATCCACTGAATAATATCTTCCATTTCTTTAACATTCTTCATCGCCAACACCTTGACTTTGGACTTTGGTTAAAAAAACGGGGTTCGAAAGTATAAACCAAACCACACCAAAATTTTTGGACACATTTATTGTAACATACTTTTGAGATAAAGACGGGCCAAACTTTAAGCAGAGGGATTTGGTTCCCAAAATGATAACGTTTTTCCTTTTTTTGAATTAAATTTTTAAAATTTTCCCCTTTTAAAAATTTTTTTTTTTTTGGGGGGGTTTTTTTTTTTTTTTTTTTTTAATTAAAATCATTAAAATTAAAAAAAAAGGACAAAACATATGCAGTTAAAATAACCTGGGAATTAAGATTGATAATTTCACGTCAACTCGAAACAAAAGGGATTTGGGGGGGAACCTATGACAATGCATGTAATATAACAATAAGGCCCATATTTTTTTTTAAAATATGTATACATTTATTTTGGGGCCCCTAGTTCCTTTTCCCAAGGTTTAGAGGTTTGGTCGATGGTTGCGTTAATTATTGGTTCGATTTTGCTTTTTTGTGGTTTTGTTGTTTTGAAATTTTGTTACCTTGTTAAGCTTCGTTAATTTTTCAATTTTGATAACCTTCCCCTTTTCTGAATATGCTAACCAAACCCTCCTGGGTTTTTAGCAACATGAAACAACCTGTTTTTGAGTTACTTGCCTTTAGTCACCATGCTTTTTCACTAGTGGTAGCTCAATGTCCTCGGGAAATTTCAAATGGTGTAAAAAAAATTTCTGAGTTTAAAATTCTTCCTCGAATCCTGGACAGCATTCGGATTAGCCATCATGCATTTGACCTTGGAAAATACCAATGGTTCGATAAGCATTTAACATCCAATTTGTCTGAGCATTTCTTTTGTTAAAACCCAAGATTACTATAAAACATGGAGTAGTTCGTAACAGAATATCATTGTCTCAATAGTATAATACAACCAAAATTGGGTTTTTTGGAAGTTCGAATACTATGTTACTACACCCTTGTCAAATTTTTAAGGTTCTTTTATCTTTATGATTTTATTTCATGTTATATATTTATTTTTTGTTGTTAATAAATTCTTTTGTAATAGTCTCTTCATTAAATGAAAATCTATTTTATGGAAATATGTTGTTAAATTTTACATGATTTATCTTCAATGTCCCATTACTCATTCCAAGAAGTGTATCTATTTTTTGAAAGGAAAGTGTCCACTGCCTTTCATAATTGTTGGCCAAAACATAGATTTTTGGGTAAGTTCAGCCAACTATTTTATTTCCTTCCCCTGGCTAAGTAAAAAACATGTACATTGCCGAAATTTTATTAACCCAGTTTTAAATATATCTGTGGACTCCATTTTCCGTTTTTGAAACATTGTTTCAACAAATTTTAAAAAATGCATTTCCTAAATTGTCAAGTCTCGCTCAAAATTCCGGGACTTTGGTCAATGCTGATTTCATTTTTTTCATTACTATTTTAATGGTTTATGCCATGAAATTTTCATGGTTTGGATTAATACATGTATCAATTGTTTAAAATTTTCATACAAGCCTAGCAATATCAATCCCGTTTTTCTGAAGTGAATTTGCCCAAGGTTCCTTTGAACTGGTGGGATGCACAAATTTGGCTTATTAAATTGGTCTAAAAAATAGGAACTTTCCAATGTTTACTTTGTTCCGTTAATTTAAAATTTTGTTTTTTTTAAAAAATCCTACACTTTTTTATCTAGAATTGGCATTGAAAGTTGGATTTCTGAAAATTAGTTCTTTTGGGTTTTTCCTGTTTCAAATGCCGAGACTTGCTTGATTCCCAATTGATCCGCCCATGATATTTTGAAATTAAAAAATTTTTTTTGGGATTTTCACTTAGTTAGGTGTTCTTATTCCTTTAAACCGAATCACTTTTGCCTTTCTTAGTGAATGCGGTGTTCCCGAAGTAAAGGCCTTCCTGGTTTTGCCAAAGCAATAAGACCCTGCAAACTGAGTTGTGACTCTCTTTTACCCTGACTGTAAATTTGTCTTAATGTGATTCCCATATCCTGGATGAATTGATTGTTCAATTGAAGAAAAACAAATGTTCCCAAAAAAATCTTCCTTTTACCCACTAACTTACTACAAAATTTTTCCCTTTCCGTTTTCCATTTTAACTGCCGTTTTGTGTTTTTAACTAATTTTCCCTCTTTTCAAACAAGAAATTATGACTGTTATAAATAAGATCTTTTCCATTAATTTTCCCTTTAAAAAAGGTTTTTCCTACCAAAGTTTTTTTCAGCTTGCAAAAACAATTTTTGGTTTTCCAGCAATTGATTTTTGAACAATTCACGCATCTGCAAAATCTGGAAAAATAGCTCAACACAGGACAATTTTGGCCATCGATTATGATTTTAAAATAAAAAACTTATGATTATTTAAACAGTGGCATCATGTTACTTCTAACAAATTCGAACCCTTGGCTGTGAAGTTGGTTGCATTCCTAGGTTTTTCGAAAATTCTGTTTCATTGAAATTCTCGGAATTTTTTCAACCTTCAAAAAATTAGGTTAAATAGCCGGTTTATTTTAGAGGAACAATTTATTGTAATGAACTTCTTATTTAAATGAGGGAAATTTTAAAGGCAAAACCTGGCTCAGGGCCCGTCTCGTGCCGCTGGGTTTCGTAAATCTTTGACTGTTCCCGGCTCTTCTATCACAAGATTCTGCCGTGCTGATACTTCCCATGTGGATGTTCGCAAACCTACACATTGCTTTGAAAATAATTTTATAACTTTTCAGTAGAACCTTCATAACTGCTACCTAGGTATCTTCTTAACTGCCATCGATTAACCAATTCCTCAGGCTTTAAATTGCGAATTGCTCTAGTGAGATATTTTCATTATGGTACTTATTTTTGTATTTTTTAAAGCTTTGGTATTGAGGGATTATTTATAGTTTTCCCTTTTTAAGTTTATCCCAAATTTGCCCATTTTGGGTCAATTTTGAAAATGGCCTCCCGGGAAAACGAATTATAAGGGAAATTTGCGAGCAATCCAGGAACAAAGGGGACCGGGAAAAGGAACAAGGGGAAACAGACCGGGCAAACCAAGGGCCCGGGGAAAGAAAATTGGAAAATTAGGGTAAAGAGGCAAGAAAGGGTGGACAGAGGCCATGCCTTGGCAACGAGGCCGAAGGGGCACAGAGCAAGAACGTCAAAGAGCCAAGACCAGGGACACCATCCAGGGGGACAAGGCCGACCAGGCAACATTGGGACCAGGGGACGTGTACAGGCAAAAGGCCAAACCACGGAAAAGGAAAACGGCAATGACCTAAAAGGCAAGAGCCGACAGCAAAGAGGCAAACAGTAAGGGGCCCAAAACAAAGGCAAACGAAGTAAACAGGAGAGGGAACAGACAAGAAGCAAAGAGGCAGATTGCAAAAGCAAGACAGGGAACAATGCAAGAAGGGCAATTTTGAAGGAAAAAACAATCTGGAAAGACAAAATGGAAAAGAAAACCTGTTACAGTGCAACAGGGGAACGAGCAGACCGGCAACAAGGGAAAAGGGGAACAAGGAAAAGGGCAATTTCAAAAAGAATTAAAAAAAGGAAAACCAAAAGGGGAAAAGAGGAAACAGGGAATAGGCCAAGAATGGGAGGGTCAAAAGGCCAAAAACCACGCCAGCATTACCTACCAACCTTACCAAAATTTTTTTAGAAGGTAGATCCACAGGGAAAAGGGAATCTATTTATCAGGAAGGGTTCAAATAAGTGGAAGAACATGAAACCCAACAATCCCAATGTTGAATAAAAAAAATTGCCACTGCAATAGGACAGGGAAAGGAAGAAGAAAAAAAAAGGGAAGAGACAATCATAACGTTAAGAGCCAAATTTTTTAAAAAAAAAAAAATCTGAAAACAATTTTACAACATAATTTGAACCCTTTAAATTTTGGGTTTAATTAAAAGGGAAAAACGGGAATAGGGCATGACCAAAATTTCAAAAAAGGAAAATTATAATTCAAAAGGGGAAAGATTAAATTTTTTTAGGCCAAGAAGGAAAAATTTGATGATTTCCCGCCAAAAAAAAAGGGGAAACCGAATATAAATGGGTAATAAGCCAATGGGCAATCTGGTGGAATGAGGACTGCAGGTTTCCAATCTTTACCCGTTATTATTAAGATTTATACAATTTGTTCTGGGGTTTTATCAATTTGGGAAATTTATATTCCATTTGAATTTTTTGTCTACTATTACGGGTCGGGCCCATTTCGAACCCAGGATTTTTTTTACAAATATGATGGAAAATGTACGGAAACGTGTTTTTAAACCAATGTCTTAATTAATTAAAACCTTTTTAAATAAGTAATGATCTTTACAAGGTTTAATTCATTTTTCCAGAAATTTCAATTCAAAAATGTTAACATTTTTAAAAATTTTTGAGGGGTTCAATTAATTGTTACCCCCTTTTTGTCTGCTTTAGGAATTTTTGGAACCATTTAAATGGTATACAATTGTCCCAATTCGTTTTTATGGTTTATGGATGTATTCTCTATGACACTTGAATTTGGGGGAAAGCCCCCTTATGGCCCCAAAAAAAAACCCAACAATGGGTAAATTTTTTTCAGATTTTCAAACTAAAAATGACCTTGTTCCCTTTTGTTTAAACATCTTAATAAAAATTCCACAGGAACAAAGGCCAGAGGTCAAACTTTTTTGGTTAACTTGAATTATTTCTCAGGTGACCATTAATCCGCAATGCTGCAATTTATTAATTCAAATGGCAAAACTGGAACTTTAAATTTAAATAATAGAATGGATTAATTTTTATATTAAAAATTTTGTTTTACAAAGTTTAATCAAAAATTTCTTGGTTTTAACTTTTGCTGAGAATGGAAACCACCCCAAAAAATCTTGTTGTTTATAAGTAGAGGTTTTTTATATTTTAAAGAAGGGTTTTCAAAATTTTTTCATGGTTTGTTTTGGGGGCTTGGTATTTTTTTGTCGAATTTTTATATTTTGGTAGCCCGGGTTTTTTTATGGCTAAGAAGGGAAAAAATGTTGTTTGAAAGGAAATTTGAGGGCCCCCCTTTTCATTCCCTTATTTAAAATTTTAATTTGGGTAGGTTTAATCTTAATTTTTAGAAATTCTTGGCAATTATAAGCAGGTATTTCACGATTGGCCCTTTAATAACTGCCACATTAGAATTTGATTTTGGGGGTTTTTACAGTTTCCATTGGTGGCCCGAGAATCCTTAGTTTACCATTGTCATCTATTTAAACCTTTCCTAAATTCCAAAGGTTTTCATTATTTTCTATCCCTGGGGGGTTTTTTAATTTTTTCTAAAATGGCCCTTTTCTTTGTGAGCTCCAATTTAATTTTGCTCCCTTTAAAAGCTTTGGGGTCGATTGTTTTCATAATGAAAATTTTTTTTTAAAAAATTTTAATTTGTACTGTATTGTTAGGGGTGGGCATTTTGCAGTTGTTGAATGTAACTTATTTAAAGGGTTTAATTTAACTTTCATGCAAAAGTTTTAAAATGGTACAACCAAAACCAATTTAGGTTCCTAGATTCTTAACTTGTAATGGCCTTTAAAATAGATTTAATTCATTATTTATTTGTGTTGTTATTTAGATTATTAATGGAAATTTCATTTAAAATTATGATATTAGTGAGGATGCCACTTAATTTTATAAAAACATAGGATTGGCGTTTTCCCACAAATCATGAAAGGGAGCCTTTCCAAGTTTTTTTTGCTATGGGCCCCAAATTTTCTTGAAATTTTAATGTAATTTTTTTTTATTTTAATGAGTTTCCTAATTTAAAATTATTTGTTTTTATGGACGGTTTTTCTTAAATTTATGCTTAGTTTCGAGGGAGGTTTATTCATTGAAATCTCCCTTAAATGAATTAGCTGTTTGCTTAATTAAAATAATTGTAAAAAAAGTTTTTCAACCATGAATTTTAAAATTTTATTATTAAAATACTACAATAGGTTTTTTAAAATTGTAGGCAATAATTATATCACCAAGCTTATGGAGGGAGGGATGGACCTTAGTTCTGGTCAATTAAAGATTTAAAGGGGTTGAGATTTGCATTTTCCGTCCCAAATGTTTGAAAAAAATTTTTTGGCCTAAAATTGTCGTTTTCTTATCGAAAAGATTGTATTATGAAAAAAAATAGGTAAAAATTACTCCAAAATACTTTTATGCTTGTATAATTAACTTGATATAGTTAAATTAATTAAAATGTAAGACTCTTATCTGGGCGGTTTAATTTAAAAGGGTTGGTTTTAATTTTCACTGAGTTTCTGAACGCTTAAGGAAAATTTATTTAAAAATTTTTCAACTCTTTGTTCAAATTTTATTTTCCCTTTTGGTTAATCACCATCAAAATCTATGTTTTATCAAAGTTTTTTTTAAAAATTAATCCAATTGAAAAGTTATGCCTTGTTCAAATTAATAAAAGGAATTTTTAGGCCCAAATTGTTAATAAATAATTTTAAAATTTAATAAATTAATTAAATGTAATAAATGTTAAAATTATTTTTCTAAATTTCTTTAAAATCAAACTTTAAAATTTCTTAATTAATTTAAAAACAAAACTTAAGTTTTTCATAATTTTTTTGAATCATTTAGCAACACTTAGGTTTTTTTATGCATATTTTTAATCAAGATTTGGTTTTGTTTGAAGGTTTAATGGACTGAAATTAGTGGTTTAAATGTTGGGGGGAATGAGAGTTGTTGGGAAGTGCACATTTCCCTTTCTTAATATTAATAGTGAATAAAATGTGTGAATCATTTACCCCAAAAGTACCTTTTTCAAAAACCCTTATAAAAATGAAGAATTTCGAAACAGGTTTCAAGCATTTATTATTCTTTTTAATCAAATTTGGATTAAATTTTTTGAAATTTTAATTCATTTGGGATTGTTAACAACCAAAACAATTTTTCTTAAAAATTTTGGCAAGTCTTAAATGGATTGGTTAAATTAAAATAGAAATCATTTTTTGTGTTTTAATGGGGCTTTTCAATTTTATTCAGAACGATTCAGTTTTAAACGTCTGTGGCATTCCAAAAATGATTTTATTAAGTATTCTTAAGCTTAAAATATTTTTAAATAAAATAATTTCAAGATTCAACCATCTTACAATTTCTAATTTAGTTTTCTATAATTCTTTAATTAAAAAATTTTGAAAATTTAATAAATTTAATTAAATAATTAAATTTAAAAAGTAGTACCTTTTTTTTTTTCCGACCAAAGTTCATGTCAATTTAAAAATTTGTCATATTTATCCCAAAGGAAAGTCAAAACTTTAACAAATTTAAATCCTTAAAATTATTCCAGATAAATTTGGAAATGTTTGAAAATTATCTAAAGACTTTAACTTTAACTAGAATTAAATGGTAGTGGGGCATTCTAACAAAATTTTTGGTAATTGGTACGCCTAATTGAAATTCCATGGGATTTCGTTTTTGGGAGAAATTTTTAATTTTCCTTATTAAAGTGAAAAATTTTTTATTTTTATTTTTCTCCTTCATTCCCCTTTTCAATAAAATCAAAATTTACTTTTTAAGTTTTTGGCAAATAGGAATTAATTAAAATTTCACCTGTCCGGGACTTGGGTTCGGGAAAAAAACTTGGGATCAAAAATGCTAACTGGCCCGTGGGTTTAGGGGCCATGGTATGAGCCGTTTTACCTACGCTTTATTAAGCCCAAAAAAGTAAAAACAAATTATTAAAAAATTAGTTTGTTTGGTATAAACTAAAAATTTATCTAAATTTTGGGAATTTCTTTAAAAAAAATATAAGCAGTTTAAGAGTTTGCAGACTTTTGTTTAAAATGATTTTTTTAATAAGTAGTAATAACAGTTTGGAATTTCATTTGGCTAAAAAAAAAAGGGAAATTTTATAATTGCAACCAAATTGTCAATTTTAAATTTGTATGGTTTCTTGTTTGTAGAAAAGTTGTTTTTATTGGCTTTAGAAGGTTTGGCAAAAAAACAAAAAAGCA
>JASTWB010000119.1:0-50012 GCA_032158295.1 Pycnopodia helianthoides
ACCTTAATTTTACAAATTAAACTCTGTAAAAACACGGTCCCACTAATGTTACTTCACGTTGACGGTTGAGCAAAATTACACGCCCCACTGTTAAACCACAGTACCTTCGGCGTTGTAAAATTATGGTTCGTCGCTGTGATTTTACAAGCAGAGGCTTGTAAAAAAAGGGCAGCTCCAGTCATTAAACGTAACTTTTCTTGTAAAATAACAGCTTTCCAACATTAATTTTACAAATTAAACCCTGTAAAATCACGGTCCCACTAATGTTACTTCACGTTGACGGTTGAGCAAAATTACACGCCACACTGTTAAACCACAGTACCTTCGGTGTTGTAAAATTATGGTTCGTCGCTGTGATTTTACAAGCAGAGGCTTGTAAAAATAGGGCAGCTCCAGTCATTAAACGTAACTTTTCTTGTAAAATAACAGCTTTCCAACATTAATTTTACAAATTAAACCCTGTAAAGTCACGGTCCCACCAATGTAACTTCACGTTGACGGTTAAGCTAAATTACACGCGACACTGTTAAATCACAGTACCTCCGGTGTTGTAAAATTATGGTTCGTCGCTGTGATTTTACAAGGAGAGGCTTGTAAAAAATAGGGCAGCTCCAGTCATTAAACGTAACTTTTCTTGTAAAATAACAACTTTCTAACCTTAATTTTACAAATTAAACCCTGTAAAATCACGGTCCCACTAATGTTACTTCACGTTGACGGTTGAGCAAAATTACACGCCACACTGTTAAACCACAGTACCTTCGGCGTTGTCAAATTATGGTTCGTCGCTGTGATTTTACAAGCAGAGGCTTGTAAAAAAAGGGCAGCTCCAGTCATTAAACGTAACTTTTCTTGTAAAAAAACAGCTTTCCAACATTAATTTTACAAATTAAACCCTGTAAAATCACGGTCCCACCAATGTAACTTCACGTTGACGGTTGAGCAAAATTACACGCCACACTATTAAACCACAGTACCTTCGGTGTTTTAAAATTATGGTTCGTCGCTGTGATTTTACAAGGAGAGGCTTGTACAAATAGGATAGCTACACCGTCCTTTCACATAACTTTTGTTTTATAATCACAGCTTTTTGAAATTAATTTCACAAAATCAGCCCAGTAAAATCACGTTCCGTAACCTTACCGTAAAATACACCTCAATTTAATAACTGGAAACGTCAAGAACAAACAATTAATAACATTACCGGAACACATCAGTATAGGGTTTTGATTTCTTTTTATTTAGCGCCCAACATCCTCAAACCACAAACTTGTAAAAACTTGGCAAACTTTGGCATATACCTTCTTGGAACCCTAAGAACAAACAAGAAAAGCAGAACAAAAACATCTCCAACATTTAAGTATTTGTAAATAAGGGTGTAATGTTCTGTTCTGATGGTGGAACAAAAAATAACTAAATTTATAATAAAAACTTGTCTATTTTTTGTTCCACTATCAGAACAGAACATTACACGTATATTACATCACAAATTATGTGCTACATGTTTTTGCAGTGACACATAATTTTTATCTCCAATAGTGACTCAAGTTTTGGCCACCAAGAATACATATGTGATCACAAGTCTTTGTTTATTGGCATAACTCCAACTGATTTTAAAGGCCTGTATAAAAGTATGACCTGAATAAAAAATGAGACAAGTATTTATGTGTTGCAGATTTTTTGCAGTGACACATAATTTTTATCTCTAATAGTGGCTCAAGTTTTGGCCACTCCACCAAGAATACATATGTGATCACAAAACTTTGTTTATTGGCATAACTCCAACTGATTTTAAAGGCCTGTATAAAAGTATGACCTGAATAAAAATGAGACAAGTATTTATGTGTTGCAGATTTTTTGCAGTGACACATAATTTTTATCTCTAATAGTGGCTCAAGTTTTGGCCACTCCACCAAGAATACATATGTGATCACAAGTCTTTGTTTATTGGCATAACTCCCACTAATTTTTAAGGCCTGTATAAAAGTATGACCTGAACAAAAAATGAGACAAGTATTTATGTGTTGCAGATTTTTTGCAGTGACACATAATTTTTATCTCTAATAGTGGCTCAAGTCCTGATACTATTATTACCTGAACAAAAATGAGACAAGTTTATAATGTGCTGCATGTTTTTTGCAATGGCACATATATTAAAATTATGTGTCACTGCAAAAAATCTTGGTGGATTAGCCAAAACTTTCATATGATGATTACATTTACATGTACCATGTTTTTTTAGTTCAAGTCCCACTCATTCTCAAAGACTTTCATTGAATTAGCCAGCTTCTGTACGCCTGGATGAACAGACGGCTTCTTTCGTCCACTTTTGGAGCCAGTCCCTGGGTTTAGGCCCAAGAAACATCTGTAATAAAAACAGAAATATACAGATTGGAATATTGCCTTGTCTTTGTTAAAAAATAAAGATGTGCTGTTATGTTCTTCATAAAAAAGTTGGAACTGTTTAGATACAGAAAGGAGTTAATGTCATGTTTCGACCCTAGCAGAGTCCTTCTCAAAGGCTAAATGACAACACAACACACACAAACATGTGTAACAGAAGCAGCCAGGTGGAAAGAAGTGAAAAGACAAAAGAAGACTGTAGTCAGAAAAAGCAGGGAGGAACAATGGAAAGGGAGACAAAGGAGGGGTGCACACTAATTTTATGTGTGACCCTTGACATACTAGTGGGCATACATGTGCTATGAGTATGGCCAAATATCAGACCACTTCCTACTGTCCAATGAGACCCACTTGTAATGACTCTTAGGGGTCTTACCCTAAGTACATGCTGTCTCCTGTGTTCAGTTGTTCATGAGTACCAAATAAACCAATACCTATCTTACATGGGGGATCAATGGTTGAAAAATCTCAACCCTGACCTGGAATCAGGGCGAAAATTCTCAGGGTTGGTGCAGGTTTAAATGTTTCCAGTTGTTAAACACAGAACATGATATATTGAACCCTGCATCAACCCTGGGATTCCTCTAGCATGAACAGGCCAAGCTTCTTGAACATTGTCAGTAAACTCACCTCTGGATAAACTCAAGCGCCCCTTCGGATTTGTTTGGGTACTTCAAATTGAAGCAATAGTAAGCGGAGAACCACATGCTTAGGGCTGACAAAGGATTAGCCAAATCTGCCACGAGAAACTTTCCAAAATCTTGGAGATTGAAGTGGTTTACCTGCAGAGCATGTAATGAAAGTATTGGACAGTAAAGTTAAAGACACAAACAAATGCTTTGCAAATATTTAGATGGAGATTTGACTTGTAGTATGCAATGTTTCTGACAAACATGTTAAGTGACATTTTAACCCTATCAGGAGGGGAGAGCACACCCCCACATATTAATCAGTCGTAAACTTTGGAAAATGCAGAGGAAGGGGGCAATATGTGGTCCCCCCCTTGAACAGCGTTAATACAAACTCTTTATGTTAATTTGTTGGCTGTAAAGTTTGAAGTACACAGCAAGCCCTGTACCATTTTATACAGACAAAACAAAACAAAACCAATATATGCACTTACCTGATGAAACCAAACATGGGTTTGCAGGAAGTCTGTCTTTCTCCATAGGATATCCAAGTGTCTATTATAAAACAACATAGAAACACAAAAATTGTTAATACATGTAGGTTAAAAAACTTATCAGATAGAATAATAGAGTTGGACAAATTAGGAAAAATGACAGTCACAGCGTACAGTTCAATAGCACCAATCCCAAGGTGATTGCAAAGTGAGGGTTGGCTATTGTGCAGGATGGGTTCAGACTGGATGGGTTTCTTTGTCTTGTCTTATCTTGTTGTAAATATTGCACAAACCGCTACTGCTTGGTTGGGCTATAAACGCGCAGACCCTCTTGCATGTAAGCTCCTACATGTACTTAAATTTGGATGTTTTAAAGAAGGGACTTAAAGTATTGGTGGCAGCAGCTGATCTCACTTGTGGTTGGAGTGAGTTCCACATTCAGTCATTGAAATGCAAACAATTAAGTAGGGTGACCCTTACCTCTCTTGATATGACGTGGCAAGCTTCGTCCTCTCCAAAGTAACTGCACAGTAGCAGAATCAGTCCAATCACCTGTGGTGTATGGTCACCTACTTCATGATTGGCTTTCTCTATATCAGTGAGGACAGTTCGTACCTTTTTGTTGTTAACCCCTTGCTTCAAAAAGCGTAGCAGCTTTGGTACCTTGTCTTCGAAGATATTGGTCAGTTTCACCTTCACATCTATGCCAACAAGTTCTTTGAAGTGTTCCAACATGAATCTTTCGTCAAAGAGGTAGGGCCATTGTTCTGTTAAGTCGAGGAACACACATGTCGGTTTATTTATTGCCTGCCTTTGACTCCTGTAAGTCAAACCCATTAGGTCCGAGACCTCCGAATGTTTGGTGTGAGGTTCTGATTTGTGTAATTGTTTTAATTGTTCTTTGAGTTCATTTTGCGATTCTTGTGTCTGACCTTGAGGAAAAGAACTGGGTTCCCAGTTAATACATCCATACGAATCACGCTTTCTCTTACTGACAGGTGTTGCACTCGCATTGTCTGGTGATGATTTCCTTTTTGTAGACAACTGACTCCGAGAAATATTGTCAACCCTGTTGACGAGTTGCGAGAGGATACTATCGTATCCGCTACCAATTTGTTCACCGTCGACTTCGTCGATGAAGGTTTTTGGGTATTTACGGATGACTTCTTGGGCAATTGACCGTAACGTCTTAGTGCGAGGGAGTGGTGTGTTTGGCTTGTGTAAATCGTCTATTATGACTCTAATCATCTCCTTCCTCATGCTTGGTGATGGACTCAAATTAGCCTGTACACAAGACAGGAGCTCTTTCGACATCTTGCGCCAAGGGACACTAGGTTGAACACTAGATGCAGTCGATGACATTGGAGATGTGCCTGATGCAGTTGATGAAAAGTCATCTTCTGGCACAGATGAGCCTGCAGCTGATGAAGAGTCATCTTCTGTCACAGATGATTCCATTGCAGGTGCTTTCTCAGGCACACCTATGAATGTGGAAAAATCTAATATTTATTAAATTTAATAATAAAACCAAAAACTTCAACTAATTAGAGCATTTTTGAGATGTACATTTTAACCCTGAATCTGCAAATTGTTAGCCTTTAGGTTAAAAAGACTTGCATTGGTGGATCCAGAATTTAAAGATTGGTATGTGTGTGTGGGGGAGGGAGTGATTAAAAAATGAACACATTCACATGTAATAATGAAAATAGTGAAATCATTATTAAATCATGCAAAGTAAGACACATGTATTATGTTCTGAATAAACTCTCACAATTTTTTTTTAAATAGGGTCATTCCAAGTCAGATCACCTAAATTTTCAACATTCCCTTATGTGACCCCTTCAAATTTGGCTGAAATTTTTTGAAAATATAGCTTTACCCTTCAAACTCAGACAAAAAATCCTGGCCAAATTCCTAGTGGATTGGGATTTATGGCCCACCAAAAGGGGCGTGGCACCACCCTTTTTGACATATGAAAATCTTACTGACACTTTTCGTCCATTTTCATTTACTCGTAGCTAGCTACATGTATTTATTTGAAAAGATGTGAGCCTGAAAGTTCGTTTATTGGGTAAACTTGACCTGTACTCTCTATATAAAAGGCATCTAAAACACTGTATCTACATCACATCTTGAGATATTCTCACCTAAAAACCCTACTTTAATTCTTATACAGTTATTAAATTGGAATGTTTACCCCCCCCCAAATTCACATTCAAACATAAAAAAGCACTATTTTTGTATAATATAGCTATTTAGCTACATTATGCAAAATAGTGCTATATTATATGTTTGAATGTGAATTTGGGGGGGGTAAACATTCCAATTTAATAACTGTCGAAGAATTAAAGTAGGGTTTTTAGGTGAGAATATCTCAAGATGTGATGTAGATACAGTGTTTTAGATGCCTTTTGTGAAGAGAACAGGTCAACTTTGACCAATAAACCAACTTTGAGGCCCATACACATGTTATTTAAATACAAATTATGAGCATACATGTATGAAATTTGCGGAAAAGTGTCAGCAACATTTTCATTTGTCCAAAAGGGCGGTGACAAACCCCATTTGAAGGGTCTTAAATCCCAATCCGCTTGGAATTTTTCTCATATTTTTAATTTATTTTATTTTTGTCTGAGTTTGAAGAATAATGCTATGTTTAAAACAAATTCAGCCAAATATGAGGGGGTCACCTGGGGACCCTAAGGTGACTTGATCAAAATGACCAAACAGTACAACCTATTTTTTGCTTAAATGTACTACCAATCCACCTACATTGTAACAACTCTTCCCCACCCCCACTAAACTTATTTAATGTTGGTTAAATTTTTTCATGGCGGGGTGGTTTAACCCTTTAGAGACCACACTTTGTTTCATAAACAACACCATACGCCCAAGCTGTTATCTGATTTTACTGATTTTGCTGTAATTTTATTCAAGTGCAGATAACTCAAATGTTTTTATAAAACACCATCTGGTTTTATTTCAAACTTTGTAAGAGAATATTGGAAAGAAATTTTAAAAAATAAAATTGAGGTCATCCAGTGACCCTGGGTGTGACCTTTGACCTCTAAAGTCCCATCATTTGCATAATTTACATGTTTGTTATTACTTTGTGGTGGTTCAAACCATTCAAGACTTGTTGGATAGTACTTACATTTACAAATACTTTAAAATTACGATCTCTGGAATATTTTAGGGTCAATGACTAGTGACCTACGCTATGACCTTTGACCTTTATAATAATGTTTATTCATTGTTTGTGTTGTTTTGATAACTTTTTGTGAATTTTTGAGAAAGTTGTATAATTTATGAGAAATAATTGTATCAACAATGGTCAATGTCAAAACCATACCAATTGATTTGAATAAAATCACGTGACCTTTATTTTGACCTTTGACCTTTTGTAACAGAAATGCTGTTACTGTAGTTTTATTCAGATTTCCGTGCAAATTTAGGTAGAATGGTTATACTTCAGGTTATAACATTTCTATAAATTGTCATCACTAAAGCACAGGTATTTTTTTTTTTTAATTTGAAAGGTCATTAGGTAACCAATAGTGTACCATTGCTTTATGACATTTGACCTTTTTACTTTGGAGTGTTTCTACAGTATGCAGCATTTTCATTCAAACAATTCTGTTTTGGGGGTCTGGATAGCGCAATGGTCAATTTTCCCCAATCATACATCAATATAGTAAATGCATAATACTAACAGTTCAAGCAAGTTTAGAATTTACTGTTCATTGTTCAGAAGTCCATGAAATTCATGAAAGCAAGCACCTTTTCTGCAAAGATACACTTGGCACAAGGAGCATGCGTAACTGGTCTCGACACAGCGACCAGAGGGTGTGCGACGAGCCTTCATGATGCAGGCTTTACATGCCCTTTTTCGACCATCAAGATGTACCAATGAGTGGCCAGGGAGGATATTTCTGTTCACAACACTCAGAACGTTGAGTCCTGTGCTTGAGGATGACCGTTTCCTGGATGAAAAATTATCTGCTAGTTGATGTATTAGGGCCAGTTTGAAACTTTTGAGAGAGTATTTTCTTTTGTCAGCTGGAAGGGGCATATGAGACTGTGAATGAAGAATGTGAGCGTTGACAATGGCAATATTTAGCAGTCCCCACATAATAAATTTCCACCACTTTTTGCCTGACCGACCAACATTGTAGTAGGCACGAAACTGATCATTGTGATCCACACCACCCATGTATTTATTATACTTGATGATCATGTCCGGTACTTTGATGATTTCTTGGCTTGCCTTTGTTCTGGGTTTCGGAGTGTCTCCTCCGTCACATGAAGTTGAAATCATACGAACATCCCGCTTGTCCTTCCACTTGCACACTATGACTTTGTTCTTGTTGATCATTTGTTTCTTCTCACCCTTTTTCAATTTCTTATTGATGACCTCCTTTGGTAGGCCTTTACTGTTTTGACGAACAGTTCCACAGTAATATGTGCTTGCTTCTAACAGTTTCTCTACAAGACCCAGAGAAGAAAAAAAGTTGTCTGCATAGATATGGCGGTTTGTGTTTAGAAACTTGTTGGAAAGTTTCATAACGACATCATGTCCCAGTCCCATACCGCTTCGCTCGGTGTCTTTTCCAGTGTAGACATTGAATGCAGCACAATAACCAGTTAGTGAGTCACACAGACACCATAGTTTGATTCCCCATTTGATGGGCTTTTTTGGCATGTATTGTTTCCAGCCAAGTCTGCCGTCAAACTGAATCATGGCTTCGTCCACTGATACATTGGGCCCAAGAGTATAGCTGGTGTGGAATGCATTCTCCAATTTAGTGAGTAAAGATCTAACTTTGTACAGTTTGTCACTTGCATCAGGTGTTGTTGGGTCGCTTATGTGCAGATAACGGCTCAGTTTTTCAAAGCGATTTCTTGAGAAACGCGTAGCCATATAATGATTATGGAGTAATTGATCAGAGCTCCAGTAATCTCTACCTTCAGGAAGCTGGGCAATACCCATCAGAATGTTCATTCCAATGTAAGCTTTCATTTCATCTGCTGTGGTAGAATACCAGTGTTTATCAGAAGTAGCAAGACGGTCAGCGGCGTTGGGATGTGCAGGTGGACACTTGAAGACAGCATAATTATTTGTACTATCTGCGAGGTTATCAAAAAAATCTTCTCCAACTTCACAGAACAAATAATCCAGCTCTTTGGTACCATAGGGTAAATTGACGGTTGGGCCCGATGGACCTTTATAAATTGGAACATCTGACGGTGGAATTATCTCGCTCCAATCATTATCAATCGGACTCTTATCCTTCTTCTTTGATGTTACATTTTTCCTTCCTGGAGCCGATGCTTTACTTGTTGAAGGTTGGTTGTCCTCATCTTCTGAAGAGGAAGTGTCATCTGAAGCGCTATCAAGTTCATCATGTACAGATTCTGAATCCTGAAAAAAATAAATAACATAAAAATGACTTGCACTATTTCTTATCAACAGAGTTCACTATAAACAATAACAATAACATGGGTTTGTGTTTTGTCAAACACCAAGTTTGTCAGATGAAGAGGTGTGTTGATAATAGTCTTGACTGTTGTAAATGCATTCATTATGACAGGCACATTAGCGAACCAACACAACAGAGTTTTTGGAAGTTAACAATTTACTTAGTATTGGGCGTTTTTTTTTTTATATATTTCTGTATTTTTGGTATTTGTATTTGTAAAATATGTAATAATTTGGGGGGACTTTTCCGACAAAAGAGTTGGCAAAAAAAAAACCTTTTACAATTCATTGAATCTTTCTAATTCTAGTGACACAAATTATAACGTATTTATAGGCTAAGAATGTGTACAAATCTCGCACGATAATGTGGTTCTCGGATTGCGTACTTTTATTGTAAACAGGATGATTTTGTTTATGGGCGCCGCCATTTTGACAGTTTGCATAGTAACAACAAGCTTCAGCCATATCGAGTTTGATTTAGAGAACTAATGTCAAACTAACCTGCATTTCCACTTCAATATCAGAGTCTTCTTCATCAGAGAGAGGTGATTCTCCATCCATCATATCCAAAAATATTGCAGATGCCTCACTGTAATCAAGCCTTTTACGTTTGTTTGAAGCCATGATGTTGCGTGAACGATGTATGAAAGACGAACAGCAGACAACGCTCCAACACGGTTGTTGTACACAGTGTATGTACAGTGCCGTTGTATTACATGTGCATGTCGTGTACACGGAACATAACACAAACAAACGTGTAGAACATGTAAAGTCGTTTCGCTGGTTACTAACTGAAAAAACTCAAACTTCGTACAAAACAACATGTACAAAAAAGTACCCGTATCGAAAGATCAGTGCATGAGGTACACGTTCATGCTTTTAAAACACAATGTTTGTGTGCAATGCCTGTACACGGGCAGGCTAAAGTTGGCGGCCGTCGGCGGCCGTTACGGGCGTTTTGATCAAAGCCGTTCGCGGCCGTTCTGGTCTCTAAAGGGTTAAGCCCACCCCCCTAAAAAAAATACAGGATTTGTCAATGACTTGAGAAGCAAGAAAAATCAAAAACTATATTTCTATTGCTAACCTTTCACTTTCAAACCTGATAACAGCTTCCTTGCTTCAATCTTGGTAAGGGTAGGAACAATGTCATCTTCAACCAAATAAGTCATGTCCTCTTTGCACACAACACCTAATCTTTGCAAGCAGGTCACTAATTTCATAAAGCGATGTGGCTGAATAGCTGGCAAAACTGTATGTATTGACTGTGCAATCTCATCTTCCTGCTCCTCCACATCACTTCCTGTTTCACTGTGAGTGTGAATGTCATCCATTTCAAAGCTGAAATCTGTAATAAAACTGTTGAGTCAATGAAAGGGTAGATTGTCCCTACTCGGCTGGCACAGATTGACCCAAAGTCTGATCACAACATCCATGGTACGTGTGTTTTATTATATATTGTTTTGCTGGCAAATTGACAATAAATACTTGACCAACACTTTTTAACCATGGGCAAAAATATTTGTACATTATACATGTACATCTATTTTGGTTAACCCCGCCTAATAATCAATACATGAAAATTGGTCCATAAATGTTTTTAAAATATAAATCTTATAGGAACACAGAGACCATACACAATCTACTTGTAGTTTCTTTCCATTGCACATTACAAAACAATACAAGGTGAGTACAGTGTAGGTGGATCAACTGTTTGCCTGTTGACATGAGGTACATGTAGTCGACTATATATAAACTGCAGTCCTAACAAATCTTTGGTTGGTTTTTTAGTGTGATCATGGAATTGCCTCTAATGTTATAAAAGGCCAAAGGGAAGTAGTCTTTCAGAGCAGTGTATGGTATGCATTCTACATTTGAGTGATCACTGTCTGATGAACACAGTTTATAAAGGCCATATTCATGTAGATATGTACATTCACATCGTCTGACAAGAAAGTAGACCTCCTCTCTCAATAGAACAAGAAGTATGCAGGCAAAAGTCCAGGAATCAGCAGATTTAACCAGAACATACTTGCCCTTTGTGTATTTTGTGCCAAAGATAAAAACTTCATCTGAAACTTCACAACTCTTGTCATGACATTTGTCACCAAAATACAAATGTACAGCTTGTTGGATGCTTCCAGCATAAAGATTTGGATCAAATTCTATTCCTTTATCCATTTTAACATCATCAGGAAATAGCTGCCCATGACAGGAAAATGCCTGAAACAATTGATGTCTCTCTGATAGCATTCCTGTTATGTTCTTAAAATTCTGGCTGAATCGCACACACTTTTTGAAAAAAGAGTGTTTGCTTTCAAACCTCAATGTCCAGACACGAATAAGTGGCCCAAACATATGTATAAGCCACGCATAATGGCCCAAGAAGTGATGCTTGGGACGAAGCTTTTTACCTGGAAACAGTCTGACTCTATCTTCAAGATATTCATCAACAAGGACTTTGAGATTAGCCACTTGTGAGGATGAAATGACTGGTGAAACAACAATTTCCACTATTTGCTTTAACTTCAAAAGCAATTCCCAAACAGGGTCTTCAGTATCTACAATGTGATTATACATTATAAGTGGGAAAAATCGTAAGAAATGCCAATTCTGAACTGCATGACCCCCTATTTTGTCTTTCTTTGCTGTATACAGCTTATCTTTTGCATCACTTACACAAAATGGAAAATTCTGCAGCTCTTCATTCAAAATCTTGTCGGTGAACCAATTGCATCTAATGAAATGCTGAATATACAAAGCAACATCATAATCCACTATGCCTTCAAAGAGGTCGTGTCCTAGGCAAGGTGGCAAACCAGGATTTGCCACATGAAAAAACGACAAATTATTGAACACAGAATCAAATTTAATTCCTTTGTCAGAGTCAACAACCATTTCCTCTAAAATTTGCAGTGAATTATTATGTGTTTCAATTGTTCGATACACCCCTTTGGTGTATGGTGGTTCTTCATTAATTTTTGTCTTACTCCGAAGGCAATATCGGCAAAAGTACTCAGCGTTGAAACTTTCACAGAATCCTCCAATGAAATGAGAACCGAAATTGTCACCTACTATCGATAGTACGGTTCCCTTGACAACTTCTTGATTAACAGAAATGCCCTCTCTCTCCAGGAATTTTATATCCTGCACAAGTCTTGAAAATACTGCTTCTTGTCCAAAGAGCTTTATTGACTTTTCTTTGCATAGAAGGACAAGCTGCATTGGATCTATCTGTGATCTACACCTAGCATCAATATTTCCAAGTGTATAATACACTCCAAGAATGTTATGCTTACTTCTAGCAGAACCCAAAGGATTCACAACCTCAAAACTATCCTGGAACAAGATTATTTGAAAGGCATTAGGATTATCTTTGTAAAATGCACTTTGCTTGTACACCTTTCCATCATGGACATCACTGTAGGTTTGTGCAACATCACTGGCTTGTACAATATGTGTTTGCACTGATCCATCCTTCCACATGACTTTCAAAGTTTCTTGGATAGGCACATAATGACAAACATGGGTTTTGCCAGATGAATCTACTCCCAATTTGATTTCAACAGGCTTCACAAAATCAAAATCTTTTTTGTAGTAGCAATTCCTACAGTGTTTTGATCGAAGCGCACCACACAATGGGGACTTAAAATGATTGGATGGATCCAAAGCACAACTCAATTCAGATATGGCATCTAAAATGTTACCAGCTAGCACATGATTTGAAATGGAACAGTTGGTACCTGCTTTTTCAAGCATACACTGAACATGCTTCTTGGCGCTCTCACAACTTAGTTCAAACAAATCGTGCATTTCTTCCACTATCATTTGAATAGTGTTCTCTGGAACTAGGAACTTTGAATATAATTTGAGCAGAAATAGTGCAATACTCTTGGTAAAGTCAGCCACAGATACTCCAGGATCATCGTCATCTTCATGATCATTGTCATCACCATCAACTGTGTCTTCAGGCTCAGTAAATGTGGATGTACCTGCTCCATCATGGCATGGATTATCATCAACATTGAAGTTGACATTTTGGTCAACAATTAATGTTTGGTTCACATTATGAGCCGAGTAGTTTCTGTGATACCGCGATAAGTGAGAAGAGAAAGACTTTTTATTTGTGAATGTTTTAGTACAATCTTCAAATGGACAAGGTACATTCAAACCACTTGTAATATGGCTTCTTAAATGAGCAAGTAGCTCCTGAATATCGGAACATTCATGCTGACAGAAATCAAGTGGACACCGGAAAAGTACACCAGCATCTCTGTACCTATTATTGTTTTCTTCCTTCGTAAGTTGATGGTGTCTTTCAATATGAGAAATGAGACCTTTGTATGTGAAATACGTTTTTTGACAACCCGACACACAACAAGGAAATCGCATATTTCGATCATGTCTATGTACTTGATAATGTCGTATGTATGCTCTGATACTGTCACATTGTGTACCACAAACATGACAAACAGTCCTGTTGTACATGTTTTTGGATCTTTTTGGTTTAAATGTGTATTGTACACATAGTTAAGGTACTGTACATACATTAGCATATGATACTGGAGGTTTTGTGTGCAAGATTGTCGTCTGCACAGAGAAAACGTGACATAAACTAACTAACGTTCAACGTCAACAACGGACATGACGCTACCCCCGGGGCTATTTTGTTTTAATTAAAGTTAATCCTTTCGTTAATTCTAAAAAAAGGAGTAAACAACAAAACACCTTTCCAATTTTGCCAACATCAACAACGTATAATTCTAAGCTACACGTACAATATGAATGGAATGATATAATCATACCTTAAGCAGCAATGATTCTGCTGTTTGACACAATTCTCAGTACAGTACTTCAGCTCAGGATTCGACAGTTCACGTGAAAGGAAGAGAGCAACTGTTGACAGCTCAGCCAGTCGTCAACCGGTCGGTCCGTTCGTATCATGCGCGCCCGCTTCTCGTCTAGTTTCCCAAATTTAGCCCATGTTATTCACGGTACAGCGAGGATAGACTGGTTCCTAAAAAGTTACTGGTTGCCAAAATGCTTTTTGTCTATATCGGTATGTAAAATCAGGGTACCAGTTTCCACGTGCGTTGCATACATGAGCCACGGTAAATTTACAGGATTTTTTTCGGCAAATATTAACCATCGACTTAACAAGGAAACTACAGGCCCATAATAAGTAAATGAATAAATAAATAATAAAAATACATGATCAATGGTTACAAGGAAAATTTTCTTTCGGGGGGGGGGGGGTCACAAAAAGAAGGTAAAAGGGGTCGGTGGAAATGAAAAGGGAAAAACATTGAGGAGACGATATTCAGATGACTATGAGGGCATCCTTGCAGGTTTCTTGAATGGGAAACAATGTATTTTGACAGCGGGAAAATTCATAAAAATAGCTACAATTTAAATTTACAGTTTAATTATGTAATAAACGGTGTGTTAATTATTAACAGAAAGTCTACAGTCATCAACAAAATTCGTCAAACCAACGTTGGTGCGCTGTTATTTTAAACGTCGTAATGTTAACAACAGTAAGTTGGCGTTAACTTACTTGCAAAAGTCCGTCAGACCACAAAGTGTTGCCATTCTTTGATTACCCCCCCCCCCCATAAGATGTTTTTACACAGAGTATTTTTACATAGGCCCTAAGGGTTTATTCACACGCACGGGAAACCTGTATGTATACGGAATTGATCCTGAAAAACAGCATACAATTTAAATTTACAGTTACAGGGTAAAAAGTGTGTTAATTAACGTCGTAAAGTTAATTAACAGTAAGTTGGCGTTTACTTACTTACAGAACTCCGTTTGACCCAAAACACGTTGCCATGCTGTAATTTTATTGCCAAAAAACGTTAATTTGTACAGTGTTTTTTTTTTCACACGCACGGGAAACCTGTATTTTGCCGGAAACGATCCTGAAAAAAACAGCATACAACTTAAATTTACAGTTTCATTGTTAAAAATATGTAAATAAACGTCGTAAAGTTAATTAACAGCAAGTTGGCGTTTATTTACCTGTAAAACTCCGTCAGACCAAAAAACGTTGCCATGCTGTTATTTTATTGCCAAAAAACTTGTATTTTACGGTTATTTTTACAGTGTTTTTTTACAGGTTTTTTTTTCACACGCACGGGAAACCTGTATTTTGCCGGAAACGATCCTGAAAAAAACAGCATACAACTTAAATTTACAGTTTCATTGTTAAAAATATGTAAATAAACGTTGTAAAGTTAATTAACAGCAAGTTGGCGTTTATTTACCTGTAAAACTCCGTCAGACCAAAAAACGTTGCCATGCTGTTATTTTATTGCCAAAAAACTTGTATTTTACGGTTATTTTTACAGTGTATTTTTACAGGTTTTTTTTCACACGCACGGGAAACCTGTATTTTGCCGGAAACGATCCTGAAAAAAACAGCATACAACTTAAATTTACAGTTTCATTGTTAAAAATATGTAAATAAACGTCGTAAAGTTAATTAACAGCAAGTTGGCGTTTATTTACCTGTAAAACTCCGTCAAACCAAAAAACGTTGCATTGCTGTAATTTTATTGCCCAAAAACTTGTATTTTACAGTCATTTTTACAGTGTATTTTTACAGGTTTATTTCACACGCACGGGAAACCTGTATTTTGACGGTAATGATCCTGGAAAAACGGCCTACAATTGAAATTTACAGTTATAACTGTTATTTTCAATTGCAGACCGTTTTTTTCAGGATCATTTCCGTAAAAAAAAAAGTGTACTATGTAAATAAACGTCGTAATGTTAATTAACAGCAACTTGGTGTTTATTTACGAGGAAAACTCAGTCAGACCCAAAAAACGTTGCCTTGCTGTAATTTTATTGCCCCAAAAACTTGTATATTTACAGGTTTTTTTTACAGTGCACATTCATTTCCCCCGCAAAATGGATACAAAAGCTAAAAAAATCCTCGCAAAATATGAAATGCTGGACAAACATGTGAACCACATTGCTCTTCACTCATGTGTGAAAAGCACTGTACTCAGTGCATTTTGAGTCCTGCGGAAAAAAAAATAAAAAATCCACAGGCAACTCGGGTGGGATTCGCACCCACGACTCCCGCATGACTAAAGCAGATGTCTTAACCACTAGACCACCGAGCAAGCCCGGCGACAAGGGGCCAGTTCAAATCCAGTTTTATTAGCAGCGGGCACCGCGAACAATTTATGAATGTAAATTTTGTTTTGCCCTTCACCGACGTGTGATAAGCCCCGTATACTCAGTGCATTGAACTGTGGTCTGGATATATAGAAACTGCAGTTTGTATTAAATCGTAATTTTTTGTGTTTTTCTGCAGGTTAGCTGAAAAATCTCCTTATTGTAACCAGACTGGACTTGGCAAACTGACCTCTTTAAAACAGTATCTATTCCCAAAGCAGTGTACACACATCAATCAGGACTTTGTAATTTACCACAATGTAACAAAAACCTCTTAAAGCCATGCTCGTCCTAAGCTTGGTTGATGTCAGATTTTGTGGGTGAGTGGCCCCACACTCCAAAGCTAATGCTCTTCAGCAGTCAGTTGCTCTGTATGAAGTAGCACATCCTACCCTTGCAAACAAGTCGTCGCAGGTTTCACGAACTGACGCGACCGACCCCACAGAGGTAAAACTTGATTTAGAAATAATCACAATTGAAGTTGGTGATCTTTTAATATCAGTCTTGGACGGATTTGTATAACAGGGAAGTTCCCCAAAATTTACTGTTTGACAGTTGATACCTTAAATGTTCTAGCCAACTACTTACTTTTTAAAAATGAATTCATATTTAATGAGTTATCGATTAAAAAAACAGAAATGTCACTTCCTGAAACCTAAAAAACAAACAGCGCGCATTGTGCAAGTTGCCCGTATGCAAAGTGTCAGTTCGTGAAAACTAAAAGTGTCAGAAGGTCGTATTGCCTTGTACGCGCGTATGCACTCAAACCCATAAGCCGGATTGCCCGTATGCAAAGTGTCACTTCGTGAATCTAAAAAACACAAAGTGCGCATTGTGTAAGTTGCCCGTATGCAAAGTGTCCTTTCGTAAGAACTAAAAGTGTCAGAAGGTCGTGTTACCGTTAGTTAGTTAAGTGGCTTTGTATTTTGGTTTTGTATTTTTTTGTCGAACCTTATATTCCTGTTGAACTGTTTCACCTCGTTTGATATTATAATGTATAGCTCATGTCCTTGGTAACCGTGGTATACTATCGAGAGAACTGAACATTGAGATTGACACGAACTACATGTTCAGAAATACGATGGATGTATACATAGATTGTGTATTGTGATGCACTGAGAAGCGATATTAAAGAGTATTAAATGGACATGAGCTAAGGAATCGTCAAAATAATCACAAGCAGTGGTTATTGTGTTTAAAGTATTGCAGTTAAATTCCGCCGTTACAGGTCGTATTGCCTTGTGCGGGCGTATGCACTCATACCCATATGCCGGATTGCCCGTATGCAAAGTGTCACTTCGTGAAAACGAAAAACGTTAGTTTATTTAGATTTTATAAAAATTTGTTTGCTTTATTTGCAAAACTAAACATAATTGAGGATTAAGATTTGATATAATGAAAGATAAATGTATTAGCAGTCCAAATAGTGACTCAACAAATTTTCATAAAAATTAAGACTTTTTAGTAAAACGCCACTTCGTGAAACCTACGACGAAGTATCTATTTGTCTTAAGTACTCCAACTTGCTCCCTCTTTGAGATGAGAAGATTGATAATCTCAACCATGGCTGATGTCAGAAGAACTGGTACTCTTGCCCCTTATCTCCACACGTTCCAGTTCTTTACAAAGGCGTTTTTCCAGAGGTGTCAATGCATCCACTACGTCTTCGTTCATGTCCTTGTGACTCCTGAAACACTCAACAGTCATTCTTTCTACTTCCCCTAATTCTCCTGTTGAACAACACTAGTTGAGCCAGTGACAGTTGTGTGATGATACACCACTCCTGCTTTGTAGGGCACTCCTTCAAGGACTTGGTTTTCTCTGTAAGCTGACTGTATATGTGACTGTGCATCTTGCCCACATCTTCAGTGACTGGTAGAACACCTGGCTTATTCCATTTCCTCATTTCAAGCGTTGTCAAAGCATTTGTTGACACTTTTTGTGCCCAGAGGATATCCACTAGCTCAGAAAATCTTTCTGCCTTCCTTTTGAGATCCTTATTGTCACACTTAATTGCCTCCGCCTTTGAGATAAGGCTACATTTAATCAGAGAGTGTCCAAGTTTGAGGGCAAGAGAAGGTGTTGATTATTTCCCAGTGGACACATCAACACCTGCTACTTCTTTAACTGCATCTACCACAACATCAAATGCTGCAGGATTTATGCATGACTTTATTGTGTTGAGCTGTTGATCCTTTTGTCGAACTTTTAATAGCAATCTCCCCATTTCCCTCATTTTTTGACTGATGTACTGATGGTGATGTGGCTGGTTGGCTGTTGCCATGATCTTAACACCAAGCTTCACAATGAGATCATCATTTCGAGCTGCTAGCGAGATGTCATCAGGGATCATTTGCCCAAGAACTTTCTCTTGCAAGGCATGAGAAACTTCAACTAGCTGGAAGTAGTAATGCACATTGAGCTTGAAGCAATTTGCCCTGAGACTTTGCTGTGTTTTTCACAACACAACTCTTTTGTGTTTCACCATGTTTTGCCTTCAGTACTTCTACATTATGGGCATGGGTTCCTTTATTCCTCAGAATCTCAAGAAGGACCTTCCGGTTTTTTTTTATTTTAGAGGTGCACTTTGTACTTCCTGTACTTGTGGAAGCTTTGGAGTTGATTCCGTACAATAAGGACAATAGTATTTTTTGTCCCATTTCCTTCCATTTTTGTTATTTGCCATCGAAACCTCCACACCGACTGATGAAGATACTGTGTTCTGTTGGAAGCAATTTTCGTCTTCATCTTGGGTTGGCTTCCCCTCTGTAGATGTGAGATTCATAACTGGGTGTGAAACTGTGTTATCTTGGAAGCTCTGACACTGAGAAATTGAGTTAGGTTCTTCAGCGGACTCCGTCAGGGTGGTGTCATTATGCATACTGGCAGTAAATGTGTGAACTTGTTGTGACCTATTTGCTCGGGTGACTGGTCTGAATAATGGAATAACCTTTGAGCCATCTGAGTCCGAGTCACTTCCAGGAACGTATGACGAAGAGTCATCTTCACTTTCCTCATCGGAAACAGGTTCTGAATCAGAAATAACAACTTCATTGCTAACTTCCAAGCTACATCCACTTGAAGTCACTTCTGGGACAAAGTAGTTTGCATGGGCAACCTGATTCACCTGAAATCCAAATGTTAGCAAATATTTATATATTAAAGTGCTGTAAAAAAAAAATGTTATCACAGTGATACAATGAACATGGCATAGTTACACGCCAATGCAGAGTACAAAGATAATATTAGATGTACATGCATTGTAATTTCTAAGGCAAAAGGGGTACATTTGTGTTAAATTTTAGAGATACACAAAAACAAAAGAATATGTACATATGTGTATAATAACTATATATATGTCAAACTTGCAATAAAACTTAAATAAAAGACAAATAATCTCACAAAAAAGTGTAAGTAAACACTTGACAAAATACACTGTACATTAGGTTATGCGTATGTCTCAATACTTGTTCTAACATACAAGTGAGGACATACACTGTACATTAGGTTATGTGTTTGTCTCAATACTTATTCTAACATACAAGTGAGGACATACACTGTACATTAGGTTATGTGTTTGTCTCAATACTTGTTTTAACATACAAGTGAGGACATACACTGTACATTAGGTTATGTGTTTGTCTCAATAGTTATTCTAACATACAAGTGAGGACATACACTGTACATTAGGTTGTGTGTTTGTCTCAATACTTGTTTTAACATACAAGTGAGGACATACACTGTACATTAGGTTATGTGTTTGTCTCAATAGTTATTCTAACATATAAGTGAGGACATACACTGTACATTAGGTTGTGTGTTTGACTCAATACTTGTTCCAAAAACGCAAAATTTTGACTTGACTATTTGATCAAGTTGATACACTGATAAATAAGAAATACTTACATTTTCAGCAGAGGTTGGTTGTTGACCTGAGATGTCCATCTGATGTTAAAAGAAAAGGATCACATACGTTATTTGTATTGCTGTCTCGATGAAAGAATGAATGTACAAATATTTAGGGAGTACCATAAAATTTAGAATGTAGAGTTTTTTAAACGTTTCTGCTGGTGGGTGCTCTGGTTGGCGGTCGTGGTGACATTATAGACATCGAGAACAAAACTATCATAACTAATGATCAATTGTAAAATTTAAATTATCACAGGGCATATTTAAACAGCCTGCAAAGAGAATAAATGAAATACTGAACTTTCACAATTTTGCTAAAAGTGCTGTTAAGCAGCAAACTACTACAAGAACAAACTTGTTTGTGCTAAAACTCTACAAATATTACATGAGCAACGGGTGAGTCAGGCCAGTTGACATTGGAAAAGTAATGTGCAAGAAGCATAAACACCAGCCGGGTCACTTGGCATTGTTGGGCAACATCAAAATCACACAGAGTACAAAGTGGGTCTTTGTGATTGTTTTTTTTGTTTGTTTGTCTTTTGCTTTCAATACATTTTCTGTATTAATTTGATGATTCATTGACATGCCATGTTATAAAACATTTCTCATTCATTCACAATCATTCAGTACACCTCAACTTCTTGAGAATGAAAACCCCTTTACATGATGTGAACCACTGCCCCTTCTGATGGCCTAGGAACTGGCCCTTGTGCTTCCATATTATCGAGCATTGGTTTAGGAAGTGATGCACAAGTTAACCTCAAGTGGGTGCCCCTAAACAAATCGAAACATACCTCACGAAAGGTATAACCTTTGGGACATATTATTTGCCTCAAACATCAGACACCATCTCCTTTGTGATGGCACATGGTTAGGCATTCCGTGCCTATCAGACAATTTATAATGGATTGTATACATCAGTAGTGCATCTTATTTTGATGTTTGTGTGCTGCGACATTATCTCCTTTGTGATGACACATAGTTAGTTTGTGGGCTTATTAGTCGTGCAGCTCAGATTCCAAAAATTACAGTAAGATCTTAAACTATTCGTAGTTCAGGTTGCCACAGATTGAAATTTAAGGAATACTTACATCTTTGGCAGAAACTGCTGGACCTTGACCCTCCATCTAATTTCAATTAAAAAAGACACAATATTTGGTAATTCATTAATAATTTGTGTAGCGAATATTAACATGAACAGGCTTTACCTTCATATATTGTGTGAAGTTTTGGTGCACCAGAAATATAGTCTGATTCTTCTCATTCCCCGCACACAAAAGCAGTTTGGAAGAAAGTGATTTAGGATTTGGAGCGCACGTAATGTAACATAGAAATTACTACAATGTATGACCTCTAAAAACTATTTTAGTCTGAAGTAAAAATGTTTAAAAAGATTAACCTTACTTGCTGTCTGAATGCAAAATGTCTAAATTCGTGGATCAACCTCTGCAGCAGATACAGGAAAGATCAAATAGGGCTTAAACTTAACAAGCTGTTAAAACTTTGCCAGTGTCACATAATTTACAATAGTGTTATTCTGTTGTTTTTGGTTAAATGATGAAGCACATGGCATAATTTTTCTTAGACATTTACACTCACCTGTATTCTTAATCCACAAAAAGTCAGATTCTCCAGAGGGTCAGTAATTTTGCAACTTTGGTCTTGTTGAGGTCTGTTTTTTCTCTGTTAAAAATAAATTGTCAAGTAATAAACCACAAAGGAAACTGACTGGGTAAATTTCAAATAGTATGGGGGTTGAACAAAGAAAAATTGACTAGAGCGGGATTTGAACCAACGACCTCCGGATTAACGTACCGGCACTGTACCAACTGAGCTATCTAGCCCTATGTTGGCGGTCTCCCTATTTTGTCAATATCTTTGTTCGGGGCGTCTGACTGGCACCCCCGAACAAAGATATTGACAAAATAGGGAGACCGCCAACATGGATTATAGTAAGAAGTTTATGGTCTGGACCCTTCACTAGGTTGTATCGTACAATTGGGTGTGATCCCTGGCTACACGGCAGTTAACGGTTGTATGGCTTCTGACTGGCACCCCCGAACAAAGATATTGACAAAATAGGGAGACCGCCAATATAGGGCTAGATAGCTCAGTTGGTAGAGCGCCGGTACGTTAATCTGGAGGTCGTTGGTTCAAATCCCGCTCTAGTCAAAAATAAATTATAAGTCATGAAGATAAAAGATTCCCCTCTGATGTGCAGAGTTACTTTTTTCTTATCCAACAAGCACAAAGACATGGTAACCATGTAACATTATTTTGAAGATATAATACAATACGAAAGCTCAGTTTTTAACAGTGTAGGAATGATCCCCATCTGTATTTGATACACAAACATGTAAGTTTACTTTTATCTTCTTCTTTTCTGATTTGTCAGGAAGAAAATTCATATCCAATTTGGTTCAACCACTATTTTGTTTCCTAATTTAAGTTCATTAGGCCCGTTTGTGCTTCAGGTGGTGCTTAGTGGAAAGGGTAACGCATAGGGATATTGTCTGCTGCTTGCTCAATGACAGCAAAGATAGGGAAAATATCAGATACTCCAATTGCATTTTTTTTATGAGAATACAAGGAAAATTATGTGTACTGTAAACACTGTAATGGTAACCACAAACTATAATAAAAAGACTAGACAAAGTAAAAACAATTATGACATGTGATTCAGAAGATACGATTTTTTGCAATTTTTAAGCTTCCTGTTTAGACCGGAAATAAAGGTGAAAGTAAGGTAATCTTTTTGAATAAAATGTTGCAAGTGTTGAGCTACAATGCAGCACAAACATTACGATTCTTTGACATGTGGTTCAAGAGATATTATTACCTCAATTTTTGAGCTTCCTGTTTAGACCGGAAATAAATGTCAAAGCAAGGTCATCTCCAATGCCCATTACGAGTCTATAACTGAAAAAAGTTTGCAAATCGGTTGTTTAGTTCTTGAGATATGGTCTCACTTCCAGTTGAACCGGAAGTAAAGGTCAACATGGGGTCACGGTTACCCAAGGCTAATTTTTAATGACCAAGGAGTCAATAACTAAAACAAGTTTGAAAATCGGTTGTGTACTTCTTGTGATATGGTGCTGCAAAGATAAACTAATTAAAGCTTTGAATTACCGTAATTTGACACCTAATGACGTCACAGTAACAAAAATGTGTTTTTCATACTAATAAATTTGATAAGGTACACGATGGTATGTAACTTATCCCAATCCAATGCCTTTTAACGAAAACCCTATCAGAACGTACGTGTATCCTCTCTCGATTCCAATATTACGGCAGTCTTTGACGCCTAGCCGTGATTGCGCAATCACGGCACAATTTGCCAGCTAGCCATGGGGTCCGATTTGTCACTTCATCGTTAATTATTGTAACCAGATGTGCCCGACTATAAAATAAAATAAAACATCATAGTTTTACACCTAACTTAAATGGTATAAAGATGGTCATGGTAGAAAACTTCTCTTAAAATATTTTTCCTCGAAATGCTATAATTTTCGATAAATGAGTAAAATATGATAAAACGATTACTTTTTATCACGCGCGATAAAACGGTTGTTTTTCTTTGAAATTCGTTAAGTGCTCTCACACGACCAATGAAAGTTATTCATAATTCTCAGTTGGTACGATCAATAATAGTTATTGGCGAATGTGTTGACAGTTTGAGCGAGGTGAGCTGTCAATCGAAGTGTGACATCGATCCTCGTAGTCGTAGTACTACTATTTATTAATAGTAGCGCACGTCGTGTGTTGTTTTGGACATCGCTCCATCGCTAGTAAATAGTCTTTAGATATTGTGGCGAGGGTTTTTTTTGCAATGGAAGACGGAAAACGAAAGAGAAGGCTTACTGATAGTGGTAGGAAGATGGCTAAAATATCTGCAAGCAGACGATACAGGGCCCGACATGGGCTCATCAGCGGGAACATCAAGCTTCCAATTTCTGTTATTAATAGGTGGAGAACCAAAGCGTTGCAGCTCCGCAAGTCAAATGCGGAGCTTGCAAAAACTTTGCTTGATTTGCATGACAGGTGAGTGTTACTGTAATTGAAATACCAAAATCATTGATTATAATTTAAACCTATATAACTTTGCAGTCATCTTCTTGAGGTATACCTGTTGCCTAAACAAAAAAATAATTTTTTATCTATTGGAAAACACAAAACCAAAACCCGGCGCTTGGCCCTGTCGATTTAATATAGGCCTAACCCTGCTAACGCCAAATGGTAGGCCTACATGTATGTTGCTGTAGGCAATGCTGGTTTGACTTCGATCACACTTTCACACGCCCGGCCACGTTGCAACGCGTTGTGGTCCAGTTTTGTAGGCCCTGAACTTCAGGGTATTTTGTACAAAGTTAAAATATAATGTGTATCATTCTAATACCATAGTCACAGAGGAAACAAAGCAAACTGGAAAATCTTTATCCTTGATTGGTTAAACTGTTTAAAGATCTACTTCAGCAATAACTGCGAAATAAAACAAATTGCTGAATCTTATACATAATGTTATTAAGTATTCTGACCTTGTAGATTGGATTGTTTTAAACATATATTTTTTTCGTAATTTTAACCGGAAAAAATAGGCACCATGCATGTCCCATACTGAAGCACGTGTATTTACGCGCACCACGAACCAACTATAAGATACGTGGGTGAACCAGCGAATGATGACGTACTTGTAAGAAAGGGGAAACCAGGAAGTAGCGACGTGTCGTGTGTTTACACGGTAACTATGTGTGATGATCTCATTATTCGAAGACATTCACCAAGTTAAGACGTGAGAATTGACCATGCCGAACTCATGTTCTGTTGGTGGATGTACATGTACTCGGAACGCAGATAGGAACCCAGATGTGAGTTTTTATTTCGATTCCCAAGAGATCCTGTCCAGAGAAGGGAATGGGTGCGTTCCGTGACCAACACACGGAAGGGTTTCACGGTGTCAAAATGGACCATGATTTGCAGTGCCCATTTTACGGACGACTGTCGGGTTGCAACATCGCAACTAAAGAGCAGTTTTGGATTAAAAAGCTATAACAGGCTTAAGCTAGGTTCATTCCCAACCATGAAAGCCCCATCTGCAGTGCCATCATCTTTTCAAACAGAGAGTAAAACAGGCACAGCCAAATGAAACTAAGCGATTCAGCCAACACTCGTCTGGCATAAAAGAGAGAAGAGCTGGATAAGCAACTTTTAAGTTCTAAAACTAAGTTCTATGAGTATGTAGTTGATATTTTACCATCGTTTCTTTTCATTTCAAAACATGCACTTCTCGCAAGAGATTTCAAACTCAATAGTAGGGCTACCACAACCATCAACAATTTTCCTTTTCACTCGATGTGATTGTGAGCATGATTCGAGTTTGAAGTTTAGGAAAGTTTGTAACTAGTTACCAATTCTACTTCACCTCCTTGACCTTGTCATCCCAGTGCACATACATGTGTACAAGACTCCCCTTCAACTTCAAGTACAACCTACAGACTTCATTATTGACCTTACATTGCTTTTCCAGTTTAGTTTGCTTTCAACATCATTGTATCCCTGGGGGAGGAGTACGGGGGAAGGACCATGGTAAAAAATTACTTGTGCCTACAAAGGGCAAAGCCATACATGTGTGTGAATACAATGCCCAAATTATGACATTTGACTTAGAGGTTAAATACAATGTTTGTTTTGATCTTTTGTTCAGGTTTTGCAAGAAGCTTTTGCTGAATATATGCTAAGTATGGTGACAGGAGCCCACTGGTGAACAACTTCTCCCATCTAATGTGATGGAAAGTTCAATCACATCAGAGGAGGTAATGAAACGGTTTACTGGCTTGTTGCAGAAACAACCTTAATTATGTTTAGGGGAGAAATATTCAACCGCGGGGGGTAGGGGTCAGCTTCAAAATGCCTGGACCCGAGTTGGATATAGGGTTATTTTTATTTCATTACACATCAAAATGTGCAGTATCGGAATAATAATCAAATTTACTTTGCATAATCATACACTTGTCAGGCCTGGAATTTAATCTTGGAGAGGGCAAGGCCATTTTCATTTTGTAAAGGGTACTTCCATTGGAAAATCTTAAAGTCTATGGGAGACTTTTGAAGGGGCACCAAGGCCAACACAAGGGCAACGAAGGCCATGGCCTCCGTGGCCTCCATGTAATTCCAGGCCTGACTTGTGAATATCTTAAAAAGTTAACAATTTCCCTCAAGATTTTGAACAAATTTATAAACCCCTAGGTTTGAGATGCATGACTCATGTCTGTTTGCAATTTTGTTTCAAGCAGAATTATTAAAATGAAAGAAAGGTTTATTTTGTCCTCCTATTACATGTATTAAAGAGATACTGTTGACATAGTTTAAACACCTTGTTGTTAATGCAGAGGATTATTTCTGATGGTAAAATATGATTAATTCATCAAGCCATTGTGGATTTTTTTCTTTATTGATTATACATGTATTGTACATATTTTTTGTACACCATTTATTATCTTATGAGAAGAGTTGTTTTAATGCCCATGTAGCTTTTATTTGACCACAACCACATCTGGTAATTTAAATGTAGGGTTTTATTGAGTACATGTACACATGTGTACCGTACTTATTTGTTATTGTTATTATTATTTGTTAGAAGGGGGATCAACCACAAACTTGTTTGCTAGTTAGATTAATGAGCAGCCCCAGTTTGTGCATATTGCATGGTGAACTAAAGGAGTTTTTGGGGGGAGAAAAAGAGGAGTTGGAGTACATGTATTGGGGTTTGCATATTTCATGTGTAATGTGTTTTCAATCCAGGGCAAACACAAAACAATTACACTTCTTTTTGACAATTTGCCAGACAACCTGTCTTTCTAAGCTTTGACTGCAATTTGAAATGTTTGTTTACATTTTCTTAAAAGTCTACAATGAGCTGAACATTTTGATAAGGAGGTCTTTTAGAATGTCTGTAGGCAAGAAGAGTAAGGATCGCATGGAATTAGTTTTGCAACATTCCCTTTTAATTTAGCTGTTTTCTATTTAATTACTCAATGAAAATTAAAACTAGACAGAGAGGTCAACTTTGGTAATACAACTTTTCTTGACATTAAGTATTACATGTACACTGTACTCTTAACTCCCAAAATATTGCTTTTTGTACATAAGGTGGTCATTTACATTACCATGTAGTATATGCAAGAAGGGTAAGGAACCCATAGTTACATTTTCTTTTAATGGCAACGTGTCCCTTTAATTTATTAATTAAGCTGCTTTCTATTTATTTACTTCAGAGGGGTAGTTGACTTTGCAAAAACAATTGTTGTTTTATTCTATTTTTCTTGAAATAAAATAATACTCATAAAGACTAAAGACTGATATGTGTATATTATTAAAAGTGTTTATTGTCATTTACTCATGGATCATCTAAAAATGATTGTAACACACTGAAAATTTAGAGTAAATGGAGGCCACCAATCCCACCATGTTTGTATCCTCAATTCTGAAAACCTTTTTGAAAACCATGAACCACTACTAGACTAGCAGAACATGTTTTGATCATAGTATGATTTGAAACTTTGCATGGTGGGATCAGGTTTGCAGTGATGCCATGTATAAAATCTTGTGAGTAGTGGTGGTTTAAAAAAAAAAAGCAGGTGGTTTGACAACTTCCTGAAGAGGATCAGCGCATACTGATCAAAAAATCAAGTTGGGAACCACTCTTTCTTTTCAGAACCACCACTACTCAAAAGAGATTTTACCTATGGTGTCGGCGCAAACCTCACCTGATTATAGACATTGTTCTTGTAATGACACACATCCCATCTCAGTGAGCCAAATATTAACAGATTTTTATCAAAGATGGTGGTTCTCAAAAAAGTTCGCCTTTTGAAGCCTCTTTGCTATATAACTTCCATGTTTGTAATATGTACATGTAAGTTGAATGCATTTCACTATTTTCCAGTGAGAGACACAACAGCATGAGCTTTATGTTTGACAAATAATTTGTACATCTATTTTTTGAGTCTCATTTACAAACATTTTATCAACTATAGGGGCTAAAAATACCACACTAAATTCGAGTGAGAAGAGGAATTCTTACAATATGATTGGCAATAAATTTTAGGGTTTTTTAAGTTACTATTAGTCAAGTGGCGGGTAAACCCTTTATATTGTCCATTGGGGTTGGGATATGTCCTTGGAAGTGGCACTCTGTTGAAGGAAGTGGCACTCTGTTGAACCTTCCGAGGTAGCCCGTACACCATCTGACAACTTGCCTGTAAGCAACATGGCGGTTTCTTCTGCAAACAAAGTAGTAGAAGAAAATCAAATTAGGTAAACATTTGATATCAATTTTTGTTTAAAAACACAGTTTTCCCATTTTGAAGAAATCGTGTACGAGTATGGGTGGAAATATACTCTTCTGATTTGTCCAGTTGAACAACTTGTAGGAGAACCCCCCCCCCCCCACACACACACACCCTTACATATGGCAGTTACAGGGGTACTTCCATTGTTGTTCTAATATTCCTTTTTCTGAAGAAATCCTATTTGGGTCACCACCAGAACAAAGAAAACCTTATGGGGTAGCATTGCTCCGTAAGTTGGCATGTGTAAGCTCTCACACACACACACCTCAAGTGTGTCATGAGCTCCAATCGTGGACTCTCCTTTGTTCAACTCTTTGTCCTGACAAACGTGGACCCCATTGTTTTCCTTTGTGATAACAAATGTGGACCTATTGTCCTTTTTGTTGTAAGTCCTCGGTTTGAATGTCACTACAAACTCACACACACACTTTTGGGTTCTTTAAAGAAGTCATAAGCTGTAACATACTCAACAATTGTGACAGAGATCAAAGTGTTTAGAAAAAATCTTGTACAGGTTTTATGGTTATTCGTTTTTCTGAGTTGTATAAATCTAATCCAACAGTCAATTATACTCGGGGTCAGGTAAGAGGCGTAATAATTTTTTGGGGGGGAGGGTTTGCTCCTTACATTAATTTTACAGTTCAATTAAAAAAAGACACTTACTGGTCTAGAGTCCCTTCAACTGCATCTCTGCCATAGTATTCACCGGTACTGTAAATACGCGGTTTGAAGTACAGCCGGGTGCAGACAGACTGCTTCAAACCAATCATGCACAGCAAGGCTTTGGTTTTCATCCTCTACATCAATGTTCAATGCTGCCATTTGGGCTCTTGTCTTCTGCACTTCCTTACAGCAGATGGAGTTCACTGCCATTGGTTGGACCACACAGTGTCCGCATGAGCACCTGAAAGAAAAATTTAAATAACAGAAAATTAATGGATGAAAGTGTTGCTGTACTGACATAGGATGGACTATGTTCATGACCATTAACTAATTTTACATGAACGGGGGTAATACAAAATGAGTGGGGATTGAAACGATGCGTGTCTCATTTATACATCTAAGTAAAAAATCACGCAATGTTTCGCATTGTTTATCAATGGCCGTTGTTCTTACTTTGTGTCTCTGGGAATTTTTTTATTTTTTTATTTATTTGAAAAGTGGTTTGTAATTGTAGTTCTGTTTTAAAGAATAAACATGACATATCATACTAGCCTAAAAGAAAATTATGAGAAATAATTAGCAAATGAGCTTGACATAAAAACTAATCCAATTAGGCTAGGACCTACCTCAATCATTTGCTAAAAGAAATAAAAAAATAAATGCGGTTCAACAGTGACACTGACAGAAAATACGGCTTGTCAGGATCAGTTCGGTACTGAAAATAAATGTTATCTCCGACACACTGAGATTTGATGATTGTATTGTGAAAAAATTAATGGATAAACAAGGAAATACAGAAACAAATAAAACAACATTCATCTATTTTCCTTTCTCCATGGAACCCGGTTCTCCGATAAGGATACCTGCACTAACCCAAAGGGAACAATTTTTGAGTGACACCGATTCAATGTATCATGAAAACGTGAACCATATTGGACAACAGCAACCATTTCGTGAGAAAAAAAAATCAACTTTCTGCTGCTATTTCTATCCATTATAGCGGCCTCATATGCCGTATAGATAAATAAGTACTTCATGACGATAAACAACAGTAAACATAGCATTGTTTGTTCTTCAAAAAACCTGTGGGACTCACCATTCAGTATTGTTTAGTCGACCTCCTGCATCAGGATTCGCACGTTCACGATCACCGGCGGCCAGTGGCTCAAACCTGTATGGTTTGGCACCTCGCACTTCCTCGTCAAGCACTCCCCCAGCTTCATCAACGCCCTCTTCGTCTTCGGAAGAGCTCCCTCCACCGTCAGAGCTATCCTCACTATCAATACTATCATCTGTATTTCCTAATTCTTCTTCGTCCACACTGTGTTCCTCCCACGATCCGCTAAAGTCTGACATTTTGTCCTCGTTTACTGTGTGAGTAACTATAGACGCGTACAATAAACACACTTTGCTGCGCGGGGGGTAAACAAGCCGTCTCCATTCATGTACGTCATCAGAGTCTATGGTATATTTTCATCACGTGACAGGCTGTTTCCAAAAACTCGGTATGAGGAGCTGCTGAACGCTGGCCTAAATGACCTTTTTTTTTAATTACGCAATTACCGCCAAGTATTTTCCTTAATATATACGTAATCATGAAACACAAATTGATTGGATTTCGCCAAAGTTTAAATTATCTTAGTGCCGTTGAAGTAGATCTTTAACATGCCACCGTGGAACAAAGAATCACATTATGATTTCGAAAGTTAATTTGAAGACCTACAAAATCAAATCAAATGGAATGTTATTACTTTAACTTTACTTTGATTAAATTTTTCATATGATTATATTTTGTCATAAGTTTTGAAAGTGCAACCTATGTGAATACAAGTGTATGTAGTTAATCGTAACCCTCCATCTAATTCTGGATGCTTTCTTCATAGAAGTGCCCCTTCACATTGTCCTCTGGCAATATCCACCCCATGTGACCCCGTGGCTCATGGTCATATGCAAGGATACACATCTGGATCCTCAGAAGCGTAAGTTACAAGCTTATTTTTCTATTTCATCAAAAAAACAAATACAATTTAGAGTGAAAGTGTATGATAATAAGCCGATCATCAGTGGTTGTTAACTTACATAAGGTTTAGTCTTGAGTTGAAGGTAAAGTCATGGAAGTTGAGCGGAAGAAGCTTGCTCAGCTCGTTCAAACTTACTTCTTGTCCCTAGTCAAGCCTAATCACAACTTTTTATCAGATTGAATCATCCTGGAAAATATTAAATGTGAACCCCTGCTGTGTACTATAGCACCACATTGGTTGTGTGTGTTAGCTGTACAGTTGAGTTGACTGCATTTTATGTGCATAACACTGTAATATGCTATTTGTATACAATCTTAAACTTATAGTGTTTCATCATTTCTTCTGTAGGTCTGCTATGTCTGGAGTTACTCCCCTACCATGCCTACAATCTTCTGATTTAACAGGAAAGAGGTATGTTGTGTTGCTTTTGTCTAAAATTATATCCCTAAAAGTAAAAATATGGCTCAGCCATACAAATGTGGAAGTTACGTGGCAATAATTTTGTTTTAAGATTTTTGTCTCAAACAAATTTTGTAAAATGCAAAATTTTATCAGAACACAACTATATGGCTTTTGTATCTCCACAGTTTCATAGATTTGGAGAAGCACTCTTCATCAAAGCACTATTCTGATGATGAACTTGAGTAAGTGAACTGCTTTTTAATGAAATACATTTGCAGTTTGTTGAGCTTTTAATTATGATTGTGTTAATAATTAGTTCATATATAACACATTTTACAACAACATATCAATACTCTTTCTCTTTGCCCTGGTCATATAATAGAACCCACACCCTGATGACTTAACCACAGGAACTTGAATCAAGACCACTCGCACATGACACATTCTTTTAAATTGCAAATTAGTTCGTTGCAACCTTGTAGTATGGTGAACATTTTCCCTTGTGTAGTAAATTGCTCAACCAATTAATTTTTGCTACTAGCTATCAAAACTTACACTTACTGTACAATTTCTTCCTTCTTTTAATATTCATTTAGATGCAAACTGCAAAAAAGAAGTTATTGTTGATTATATAACTCACACAAAGATCCTTGCCACTTGATTAGTGGAACTTAGTATTCAGTATTACTCACATCCCTGTCAGCCATCTAAAAGTCCTACAGTGGGGAATAGTAATTCCTATTCAACAGCTGGGATCATCCTTGCATACAGTCTATGTCCCGTGTCTATATGTAGTCGTCCATGTTGTTTCGTAGGAGGGGGGTCAGAATTTTCAAAGTGTGGGAATGGGATGGACAAGGAACGTGTCTACTGTGAATATAAACACAATATTGAGTGGCTTTAATTTGTGGAATGGGAGGAGTATTACGCTCGGTACCATTTTTCTCTTAAACTGATCCTTGCCTTCCACTTCAGTATCAGTGTCAACTACAAGATATCAGGGAGCTCGAGAGTGACATCGCTCTAGAAGATGACGATTTGTGGGAGCCAGTTATATCTTGTCGAAAAGGGTAAGGAATTAATTTTGTTCTTGTAAATGAGAGGAGCCATTTTGATGAAATGTTCACACTTCAGTGTATGCTTTTTTAGGAGTGTACTTCAATGCCCTATGAAGGACAATGTGTGACTTTCTCGATTCTAATTATTGTGCCATATTCTAGCTTATTTTAACTCTATAGTTTTAACTCTACCTTCTCTGAAATTATAAAAAAGAACCTGTTTTGTAGTACCTATGTTTTGTTGGAAAAGGCTATAATGAATGAAATGAAACAAGATACTATGAAAGAACAGTTACGCTTATATTACTGGCTGGCTGTATCCTCAATTACTCAGAAGAATTACTCAAACTGGGACAGTATTAAAAAATAATACATTTTTGTATTTTGCAATTGTTATTTAACAATGTTCTTGTATGTTTGACTGATTGTTCTTTGGAATTTGTTGTTGATATTTTTTCCCCATTTGTTTATGCTTGTCATTGATTAAGTCTTTGTTATTTCTTTGTCCTCAACCTGTTACAATTTATTTTTGAATATTTATGTTTTCATAAAACTATTACACATTTTGTAAGTTTAAATTTAGTATTCTTCAGATATAAAAAAAATTAAAATTTTAATGAATGATTGAATCAATCATGCAAAACTTGAAGTCTGTACTAGTCTTGCATTTTTGTAATAACTTGTAGAAAAAGCTGTGAAGGACTTGATGTCATCTCACAAGGTGAGGAAGTGCATGGTCAAGGCCATTCAGACAATGAGGAAGAAACCCCAGTAAGTGAGGACACTGCTGATGTCTCATTCTCACGGTCAGGACTGCACCGAGTTATCTGTGATCCAACAGGATCAGAGAACACAGCCCTCTTTGTCATCACAGAGACGAGGTTGCGAGATTTGGCGCAGGAGGCACGATCTTTATGTACACGATGCAGTCAGCCATTACAAGTAGGTGTTGTCGCCTCTGGGTCATCTGCTCATATAAATTGGGTGAGTTATTTTTTGTAATGACTACACAATACTGTGCACAGAAGATCTTTTCCCTATACTCAAATATGAATAATAACATGTCATAAGATGCAATGACATATCACTTTGCCCTCTGTCAAAAAATATATAATTATTTTCTCAAAAGGAGTTTTAATAGGGGGGTTCTGTTAATTACATTTCAAGTTTGTTAAGGCTTAGAGTACAGAAATGTCATTGTGATAGCTTAATATATCTTTGAAGTTGTCACATGAAATTTGGTTGGTGGATCAGTCTTCGTACCGCAGCACACATGCTGATTAAATTAGAGTCCATTACACACTTGATGTTTTCAAGAAACTACATGATCCAATGGCTTATTTAAAAACCTGAACTAGTGTTATAGTAACAGTGGTTGTTAGGCAGTACCAAACTCGCATTTTCTCATGTTTTAGCCGTATTATATTATACTATGTCAATAAACTGTAAAATGTTCTTAATCAGCTCAATTAAAATTGTGTTTATTTTTTAGACATGTGAAAATGGTCATAAGACACAGTTTTGCTGCCAGGAAACTCTCCAGCGCTCACACCTTGGTGATCTCAAGATAGCAGCAGCCATCAAGCTATCAGGAAATAACTTCACCAAGGTGGCACTGTTGGCAAAGTTTTCAAAACTTGCCTTCATACATGGCAACACTTTTAACATGCTGCAACAGAAATATGTGTCTCATGCAGTTGAAGAGGAGGCTGCAGACATGTTTGCCGAAGTCAGGGAAAAACACAAGGGGAAGCCACTGGTTGTGCTCGGTAAGTGAAACTTGTTGGTTGTGTTCTGTGTTTGTAGTAAGAAGCACAGTGAAATGTACATTGCACTGATGTTGTACTTCATATTGTCCTGTTGTTGTGGTTCAAACAAGACTTCTTAATTTAGTTATTGCTTGTGTGTGTTCAAGTTTTATTTTGCTCTCAATTTCCCAAATTGCAGGGGACGGTCGAAATGACAGTCCGGGCCACTGTGCACAGTATTTGACATACACCTTCATGGAGGATGTCACCAAAGACATCCTCCATATGGAAGTCAGAGACAAACGACAGACAGCCCTTGTAAGCACCAGGATGGAAGTAGATGCTTTGCTGAAGGGATTAGATTTCCTGATGCACACAGAAGACTTAACTGTCACTGAGATGGTCACAGATGCCCACACCACCATCACCAGCAGAATGCGTAAGTTTGATTTGCACAGTAAAACATTTAAAATTTGTGTTTAAGCTTTAGTGATAATAACTTTTGATTACTCTTATCTGAAAAGTTACTGTTTATGACATTGCTGGTACAAATCCTCCTAATTAGTTTGTTTGTTAAAAAAATTATGCCATGTGCACGAAAGTTGTAGCTATAAAGTACCTACAAAACTACCATTACCCATTTTACTTTCAATCAATAAAAGCATGTACTTCACTTTATCTTGATGTTTTGTCCCACTAAAGGTTTGTTCCTTGTAGACATCTCCTTACATACATGGGGGCGGGTGGGGTTGGGATGTTTAGAGTCTTTGAACCCTTTTTGATATTATATGTTGATTTCCAACAATTCATATATTTTCGTAATATCTACAACCTTAGGTCAGGAACACCCAGGTATCAAGCACTCTTATGATGTGTGGCATGGTGCCAAAAATTTGGGGAAAAAAACTGTCGAAGGTTTGTACTTCAATTTTACCCACACACACACAAAAACAACCTTAGAAATATGAGTTTGTAAAACAAGCTCATGGTGTTCAGCTGAACATCGGGATGATGTTACTAATAGTTTATTAAATAAAACAAATTTTCAACTTAAAACCTAGAATACAGTATTTCAGTCGGATGGGAAAGGATAAAAAGGTTGATGATAAAAAGCACAGGACAGACAAAATAACAGGGAAAAAGACATTTAGTGGAAAAAATGTGAAGTTGTCATTGTAATAACTTGTGTAAGATTTGTTTCTGCAGAACATAATATCTGCATACTTTCTTTTTTCTTTTTTGTTTGTACAGGTGTCAACTGCAGCAGCTAATAGGCCTCTGACCTATTGGCAAAGCCATGTTACCAACCATTTCTGGCATTGCAGCAAATCGTGTGGAGGCTCGGCAGAATTGTTCAAGGTATGTGTTGATAGTTGAAAGCACCAGTTGGAGGAATATAGATTGATACAGCATACATGTAACAGCATGTAAATATTACATTTGTATAGGTATGCATTTGCCTTTGTGTGGAAATTTTGCAGCCTTGACTGTTTATTGTTTTTGATAAATTATTCCTAATCTTGCAGCAAAAGTGGCGTGGTGTATTGCATCACACCACTGGACGCCATGAATGGGTGTTAGGAGGAGGGGTTGGGATGGCAAAATGTGAACATGATGATGCCCTACCGGCCCGTGACGAACACCTAAAGGCTGGATCACTGTAATGTCTGTAATTAAAAAGGAAATATTGTGCATGAAACAATGGTGTGTAGCTACAACATTTCTAGCAGAAAACACACTTTACCCAGAAGCAACAATGCCTCGAGGGTCAGGTCGACCATTCCCATCTAAAAAACTCAGGTGAAAAAAAACACAGGTGCTTGTGTGTTGGGGAGGGGTGTTGGAGTTGCTAGGCTTTTCGAAATGGAATAAACGTGTTTATTTGAGCTTGGTATTTTTATGTATTTTTTTTTGTTTTGAAAATATGGTTCTAACAAGATTTACAATTTTTGTGTTATAAAAACACAAAATTATAAAGAACTCTTGCCACTGTTTCTAAAGCCATGCTTTATCTTTTGTTTGAAACTAGGTAGAGTCAGTGGCCTAACCAGACATTTTCATTTGGGGGGGGGGGGGCAAGCAGGGGCAAAGACATAATTTTTATCAGTATTATTATTATTATTATTATTATTTTTTTGGGGGGGGCTGTCTGATGTATCAAACCAATCATTTGTGCATTTGATCTCATTTGGGCGGGTGGGGGGGGGGGGGCTCAGACCCCCCTGCCCCCGCCCCCCCCCCCCCTTTACGCCACTGGGAAGGGTACATGTAATATGAGCAGGGGTTAATGATTGCTTAATTAAACTGTTCTGGAAAATGTTTACATACCGGATGAACAGAAAGGCAGTTTTCAGGTGTGTTCCTGCAGCAGATACATTCTTGATCTGTTGGCATTTGTCTGCAGTTGCCACAGACACACCACTCCGCATCTTGAGAAGACTGTCGTAGTTCTGCAGGCACATTCAATAGGTCAAAAATCAGCCCTGGGCTCCTCTCGACAGTTTCCAGAAGCAGCTGCCTTACTGCTTCGTTTGACATGTTTGCAATGTCTTCCTAAATAAAATAGTATTTTAAATTCAAATAACCAACATATATGATCCAGTACCAAGTGCTAGTTATGTACTTTGTGAATTAGGTTGATATCAACCTAATACTTTATGATTGTACAAAAGAAAAATGTTTTGACAATTTAGTTTGTTTAGGCATAGGCCTACTCAAAAAATATTTTTGTTTAATTGATTATTTGTAATTAGTTATTTTCTTTACAATTGACAGTTGCCAGGAATGAAAAAAACCCATAATAGGTAACTTGTTCACATGAATGAAGGGATGTCACTTTTGATGTCACATGCAATGATGGCATACATATGAGCCATTCTAGAATTAAACACTTTTTTTTTTAGATTTGACTATGGAACTGTTACTAACATTACATGTCATGTTGTTATTGCATTTACTTTCCATACCCACTTTATATTATTGATAAATTAGATGACATCAGGAACAATGTACTGTGCCAAATAAAATGTGTTCACCAAGTTTGAATGCAGTTCTTTTATTTATCTTCTCTTGGATTGTTACCCTTAATCGTTGTTGCCTTTGCTCACGAAGATGCATAACTGCTTGTTCTTGCAGGGGTTGTAATGCTGCTCCCCTGCCTCTACCCCCCCTTCTTCTGACCCCCCTGCCTACTCTAGTTGCCCTTCCAGTGACTTCACTACCACCCCTTCCCCTTCCTCCTCCATCTCTCCCACGTCCTCTTGCCCTAGCTCTGCCCGACAGTCCTCTGCCTCGTCGGCCTCTTCCTCGGTTTGTTCTCTATGATAAAGATATATATATAAAAGTCAGTTTCCCTTGTGGTTTATTATTTTATATATATATATATATATATATATATATAAAATAATAATAACAATAATAATAATAAAAAAATAAAAGGGGGATGAATAGCAAATTTTATTTTTAAATTTAGTGGAAATAGTACATGCCAAAAATAATTACAAGTAAATGTACATACAACCGAAATAAGAACCATTCAAAAAGTTTTAAAAACACAACAACAGTTACAAAATGTGAGACCTCCACAAAAGGTTCTTTTGATTGCCATTCGTAGCATTGCAATTGTTTCATTGCTGGCTGGTTGCATGCACGTTGTGTAGACAAGCACTCGTTATGCAGACAGAGTCGTAAACACAATGAAGAAACACTAGCTGTCATACGCGCATCATTGCAAAAGTGTGAACTCATATTAATTTCATCATACAGACTCATAACCTTTAGAAACGGACGTTATAAATTACCTGAGTGTCGGGGGTCCACATCTCTTCTGATGAACCAGAGCTCATTTTGGGAGTGATGTGTGAGCTTACAGTTCAACGAAAACTTTGGCGGAGTCCGGCGCTTGTATTATTATCAGGATTCAATAAAAGTTGTTGCTCCGATTCTAAGGTTTATAGCTATACGACTGAGCTGTTATCATAGTTATTATGTTTTTATTGTTTATATATTTTAGCCTTTGTGATATTTATGTATGCACTTTTGCCTTGTATATAGCATCATTTGTAGTTCTATATAATTTATGGGGCTTGGCCAAAAGGGTACATGGCACGAAAGTTTAGACGCTTTTTGTTAATAATTTTAGGCCCCATGGACAAAATTAAAGAAAAAGATGAATTTAGATAAATCGAGAAATGATAAAGTTGGGGACACGGTTTTTTCTTTTCTTAAAACAAGATGTTTCTAGGGGAGGAGTGTTGTCCAGGAAACAGGGCGGTTTGGGAGAGGGGACATTTTTTTTTCTGTATGAAAAAAGGTATAGCCGTTCTTCCATTCATTGCAACCCCTATAGTAATTAATAAATCAACCCCTGGAAAATAATGAGAAAACTGGAATGTGAATGAGTTTTCTTATGGGAGATTGCCTGGAGCTGGTTGCCTGTAAATTGCCCCATGTGGCATGGCCCTTAGGCATTTGTAAGGAAAGGAAACGAAAAACCAATAGAAATTGAAAGGAAACTAAACAAATCTCAAGGAAATTTAAAGGAAATTCCACATTTTTCTGGGGAGAGGACCGCTGTAGTTTAACAATCACGTGGTCATGTTGTGCGTGGATAATATAAACAGAAATAAGTGAGAAAACCTCCATGATTCATGTGGTTAGAATTTCCTTGATATACCCTGTCACTCTTCTGCTGCCAAAGTGCTCCTTTTGCATGTAGTGCATCAGTTAACCCGATACCATTAACCCACACGCCCGCAAACACACACACACACAGGCTGTTTTGCGCGTTATGAATGTATCATTATTGTATCAAAGATTGGCCCTTCGGTGACCTTTCCAAAGAATCAAACGCAAACGGCCACTCTCTGAAGCCTGATCAGAAACGACTGTACCAACGACGAAATCGATATATTAGTCGTCAATTTCCGGTTCAAAACGCAAGAGGGCGATATTCAAAAATCTCTCTGGGGAAATATGCAAGCCTGGACAATCAAACGAATTTAGGGGAAAATGTGATCGGTTTTTCACTCTTTCTCCTGAACCAGAAGGCCGATTGATCTCAAACTTCAACAGGTTTGTTATTGTATGTATATGGTGGATTACATAAAGTGCTAACACTGCCAGCAACTGTTTTTGAGCTAAAACCGATCCTGTAGATTACCTTTAAATCATGGAGGAAGGATTTTTTTTCTTCCATAATTAAACAGTCTGGAGCAATCCCGTTTACAACATAAAAAATAAGAGAACACAAATGATAATCCCACCAGTCAAAAATTTGGCTCTACAAAAGGCGTGCTGTGTTAGTTAAAGGAAAACCACGCAATTTCGAGGGATTATTTGTGTGGATCATTGTATTCTACTTTTAAAACATCTTTCTAACCATATGCATTTTATAACAAACGGTTACAAATGCTTATCATAGACCAAGTCGTCCGATCCAAGGCAACGTGTCCCTTCAATCACTGTAAGAACCCAATAAACTTGTCATTGTTTTTTTGTGAGGGCGCTATCCAATAAAACTTGTCGAGGCTGGCTGTGGCCTTGATGGATATTAATAAAAGAGGGTGGTGTGGAAATAGGTAAAAGTAACTGAAACCATTAAGGTAAAAGTGGGGGTTGAGGGTTGGGGGGGGGGGCCAGGGCTTAATGGGGCTTAAGGATATGGTGGAGTGTAGAAATAGATTGTAAAAACTTAATGTCGATACCTGAGAAATAAATAGAAATGTAAACATTGTTATCCTGTCAATGGGAATGTTTTATTGTTTTTTAAGAACATACCAAAATATTTTGAAGAAATTAAAAAATAACATGAGAAATGTTTTAACAGCATGATTTGAGAATTGGACCAGGGCCCAATTTCATTGAGCTGCTTTAGCATAAAATACAGCTTGACAATTTTCTGCTTAGCAGAAATGAGCAGGATACTAGTTATAAATTGTACTTGAGTCATGGTAGTTTTGCTCGTAACCTCATTCTGGTAAGCAAAATTTTGTTATGCTCAGCTACTTCTTGTGCTTAAACAGCTCTATGAAATTGGGCCCAGGACTCGATTGCAATTGAAGACTGGGGTGAATATTGTTCTATAAAGTTGTTTTAGGCCAAGTAAAAAAAATAACATGTTGCTGGTCCTTGCCCGCTCCGATTTTGAGCACCGCATTGATGTTTTTAATTTGACATAACAAAATATTTATTAAAAAAATACAACAACAAAAATACAAAATAAATATATCCAAAAAAAATCAACGTACACTTTAACAATGTGTACATGTGGTTACACACCTATATTCCAACACCCCTATGTTCCGACACCCCTATGTTTCGACAACTCAGCCTATATTCCGACATCCCTATGTTCCGACACCGCTATATTCCGATACCCCTATGTTCCGACACCCCTATGTTCCGACAAATGAACCTATATTCCGACACCCCTATGTTTTGACACCCCTATGTTCCGACACCCCTATGTTCCGACAAATGAACCTATATTCCGACACCCCTATATTCCGACCCCCCTATGTTCCGACACCCCTATGTTCCGACACCCCTATGTTTCGACACCCCTATGTTCCGACACCCCTATGTTCCGACACGTTATTTTCGCCTATTACTCTGGTAAAAATACAATTACCAAAAGGTTTCTCGGTGAATTTTGGCATAACTTCATTAAATTTCATTAGGCCTGCGCTAAACGTCGCACTTTTGCCGTGTCGAACTCAAATTATTTGATGAATTAGCGCAAACTTTTGCCGTGTATATAGCACGCCAAGCTCTGCCGTGCTACACGGCAGTGTCACGACGTCAAGACAAACGTCGCACTTTTGCCTTGTCGATCGAATTAAATTCTCAGTCAAGCGATGCTATTTCGGAATACGCATGTACAAAGATTTGAAAAAAACAACAACATTTTATTCTTGATTATATAATCAAATGAAGGTTCTCCGTAGGTTGGATTTGGGATGGGGTGGAAAACGACAATAAACGCCACTCACCAATAATGGTAATAATAAGGCCAAAACTAAGGTGGGAAACATTTTTTTATGAATTTGTCATTATTTGAGCGTCACAGCTCTAATTTCTATCATGTCAAATGACTCTTTGTAAGGAAATGTTTCCCCGCCTCGCCATTTTGAACTACTTTAAGTGTGGCAAACTATTTCAATAAATTCGACGTTTGTCACCAATTCGTTTTAGTTGCCGCACTTTGTCGTTCGTAATTCAGTCATTTTACTTTAGTGCGCCTTTACCATTCACAAGTTGAATTTGTACTTTACTTGTTCTGAAGTGATGGAATCAAACCAAGATCATCGAGTCGCACATTAATTTGTCCATTCATAAACGTGAGCCCCTAGCAAGCTGCGCTTGTATGCGTTTCCATGTTGATTACATTTCATTTGAATCATGTGCTTTGTTACCAGTTTTAAAGCCTGTATTCTATACACACAAAGTAAAGATTAAACATTTCGCTATAATAAGTCAGGTTTAACCAACCCAAAATAAAGGCAGTGGACACTATTGGTAATTACTCAAAATAATTATCAGCATAAAACCTTACTTGGTAACAAGTAATGGGGAGAGGTTGATAGTATACATCATCGTGAGAAACGGCTCCCTCTGAAGTGACGTAGTTTTCAAGAAAGAAGTAATTTTCCACGAATTTGATTTCGAGACCTCAAGTGTAGAATTTGAGGTCTTAAAATCAAGCATCTGAAAGCACACAACTTCGTGTGACAAGGGTGTTTTTTCTTTCATTATTATCTCGCAACTTCGACGACCAATTGAGCTCAAATTTTCACAGGTTATGCACATGTTGAGATACACCAAGTGAGAAGACTTGTCTTTGACAATTACTAATGGTGTCCATCCATCGTCTTTAATGTGAATTAAACTTTTCTGAGGACGTACGGCATCAGATTGACTAAGGTTATGAATTAAATGTGATGTAGTTTCCTTAAGTCGAACAGCTTTTCTCGAAAATGGCTAGCACAAAATGTTGGTGCAGGTTGTCGGAACATAGGGGTGTCGGAACATAGGGGTGTCGGGATATAGGGGTGTCGGAACATAGGGGTGTCGGGATATAGGTTGAGTTGTCGGAACATAGGGGTGTCGAAACATAGGGGTGTCGGAACATAGGGGTGTCGGAATATAGAGCAGTCACTGTACATGTTTATGTTGCTTAATTGCATTCGATGTAAATTTTATAGTTTGTGCAACCAAACAATCCTAAATTGATTATACACACTATTCAGAAGCTGCAATATCCAAGCTGCAAAATACTGTTTGTGATATTGTCAACTTTTTTGACAAGTGGACAGTATGATACATTAATCATTTGTTGATCTGCATTGCACCTTAATAACTTAAAGGATCTGTATACCTTCGGTAATGTATTAATGGCAATAAAAACTTACGTGGTAAAAAGTACAGCAGCTTTGGATAGTATAATGCATTTTGAGAAAACTTTCACTTCGAAGTCAGTAACTGGGGTTATGTAAAAAGTTATCACTTTTTATCACCCAAAAATTTGAATCTGAGAATACTGCAGTAACAACCACCTTTTGAAATGAAATTTTCACAGGTTAGTTCAGGTTAGAGTTCTTCAACTTGGACCCCTCAGAACCTTGGAGGAGGTAACAGCACCCCAGTAAGCTTGTCAGCCAGCACGCCAGTTCTCATTTCGGACACGAGTGTAGCACCGGCAGTGGGGTCGGCTGCAGCGGGGAACGGGCAGGGGCCGTTTCCTGCTGTACCGATTGTTGATGTCGCTGGCGCACTCAGCCCTTGTACAACATCAGGTGGGTCAGTAGATATGATTGGTATGGCCCCCTTTTCTGCACCTTTGCCCTTAGATTTCGCTGTCAGTCAAGAGCTGAAAAATAAGATCTGGAACAACGAATTTGTTGATTTCGGTGATTTGCTCCACCCTGCACAAATGGCCCAGACAAAATTGTCCATTCAAAAGGATTCCACTGGCGAGAATTCTCTATGTCTTATCCAAGGGGGTAAAAAGCTTCCCAAATCTTTGGATGAGTGGATTACGGCCTTTGCCATTTTCTCAGTTGTTTACACAAGCAAGTTTCCAAATGCGGTGGGGCAGCTTTTGAAATATGGGGAGCTCATTCGGCAAATTGCGGGTGATGATGGTAATTTCAACCTTTATGATGTTACTTTCCGTAAACTTTGTCAATCAATGACTCTGCCATGGGAACGTTTCCACACTGAGCTCTATCTTAAGTCAATGCGGAGTGGGCAAAAATTTTCACGGGGAATTGCGTTTACAAGTCTCCCAACTTGGGGAGCGAATAAACGGGCATTTCGTGCCCCCATTTCTTCCTCCGCATTTCCCCTGGGATTCTGCTTCCGGTTCATTCGTGGCCAACACTGTGAGGGACAGTGAGGTTTCAGGCATGCTAGCCAAAATGTCATGGAAACCATGCCCCAGATCGGTGTGGGGATAGATCTCAACCTTCCCAATCCAAATTCACCGGCAGAGGTGCATGTCCCAAATACACTTTGCCCGCTTTTGGTCGGCAGCAGCTCCCCTCAAAGTTTTCTCGGGCGGACATAAGGGAGGTGCAGGAGGGGGGCGGGGCCAGCATACCCCTGGTCAAACCTACAACTCCAGTAAATAGGGACAGATTAGCAAACATGCTAGAAGGTTTTGGCACTGCCGAAGTTTAATATTTGTTAGATGGGTTTAAGTTTGGTTTTAAGTTGGGTTTTACAGGGGAAGGCAGAGTTAGAGTTGCCAAGAATTTAAGGAACGCATTAGAAAATCCATCAGTTCAGTGGTTTTTGACAAAATCCAACTCGAACTGGTACATAATCGGGTTGCAGGTCCATTCCGGACTGTACCATTACACAGTTTTTGTGTAAGCCCTATTGGGTTAGTGCCTAAAAAACAAGCAGGTAAATTCCGTTTAATTCATCATTTGTCATACCCTGATGGAAATTCTATTAATAGTGGAATTCCTGATGCAAATGTGTCTGTTCATTATGCATCAACTGATAAGGCAATCAGTATTTTACGTCACTTTGGCCCAAACATCACTTGCTAAAGTAGACATTCGGTCTGCTTTCAGGATCATTCCTGTGCACCCAGGAGATCATAACTTATTAGGTTTTCAGTGGGATGGGCAATTCTACTATGACAAAACGTTGCCCATGGGCTGTCGATCAAGCTGCGCTATTTTTGAAAAATTTAGCACAGCAGTAGAATGGATTGCTAGGCAGAAACTGGGAATTCCTGGTATGGTACATATTCTTGATTATTTCTCCTCCAGGTGTAGATTGTAAAATGCATCTTAACAACTTTCAAACACTTTGCAATAGTCTTGGTATCCCCCTTGCACCCGAAAAAAACAGTAGGGCCTTCGCCCTGCCTTACGTTTGCAGGTATTGAGTTAGACGCAGCGGGGATGGTGGCACGTTTGCCCCATGACAAAATTGTAAAGGCAAGGGACGCTGTTGACAGTGTATTAAACAAAACCAAGGTAACTCTGAAGGAACTTCAATCACTTATTGGTATTCTTAACTTTGCCTACAAAGTGGTTGTCCCTGGTCGTGCTTTCCTACGGAGGCTGATCAACCTAACGATTGGTGCGACGAAATCGCACCACCACATTCGTATTAATGGTCAAGCCCAAGCTGATTTAAGTGCTTGGCGCCTATTTCTGCAGCATTTTTAATGGGAAGGCATTCTTTCTCAGTGTCCGGTGGGTTGCAGCAAATGCCCTTCATTTGTACACTGATGCAGCGGGCTCGGTTGGCTATGGGGCAGTTTTTGGAAAACAGTGGTTTTATGGGGTTTGGCCGGTAAGCTGGGCCGATGAGAACATAACCCTCAAGGAGTTTTTCCCCATTGTCACAGCCGTACGTGTCTGGGCTGTGAACCTAGCGAACCAACGTATCGTTTTGCATACGGACAACCTGGCCCTGGTGCATATTATCAATTCAACCACTTCTAAGGAAGTCAAAGTTATGGCGCTGGTACGTCAGTTTGTTGTTCATTGTATGCTTCATAATATTCAGTTTAGAGCTGTACATTTCCCAGGCCAACAAAATATTCTAGCCGATAAATTATCTCGCCTGCAGGTAGACACTTTCAAAAGGCTAGCTCCATGGGCGGAGGGCAATCCAATAACGCTGTCAGCCGATCTTCTACCGCAGAATTACTTCCCCAGCTCTTGATACTTCTGTCTACGTCAATGGCTCCATCTTCTTGGAAGATTTATGAAAGAGCTTTGAATGTCCTGATTAATTTCTTGGGGCAATTTGGGTTTAACAAAACACTCCCGCTTCCTCCTATTGTAATTGCCTTGTTTGTAACGCATTTATACAAGTGTAAAATGCATTTATTGTACAGAAGGTCATTGTTGGGGTTCAGAAGTTGAAGCCTCAATTTGATCTCAGACTGCCAATTTCCCTACCTGTACTCCATCGCATCACTCAAGCTCTGGGCTTTTGTTCACTTTCAACATTTCAGAGGGCCATGTACAAAAGCATGTTTCTGCTAGCTTTTGCAGCATTTTTACGTGTTGGCGAAATGTGCGTTTCTAACGCAAACACTGAAAATGTTTAAGGTTGAGCGGTGTGCACGAGTTGGGGGAAACTGGTGGGCTAAAATTGTTGTTCTCTCGTTTCAAACATTCACAAGGCAGGCAGGCTTGCATTGGCATTGCTAAGCAGAATAGCGAGTTCTGCCCAGTTAAAGCATTGCGCGGTTATTTAGACAGCAGAAAATCTTTCCAGTCAGCCTATCTGTTTTGCTGGCCGAGTGGCAATCCAGTCACAAGGAAAGAATTTGCTTTGGTTCTCCGCTCAACACTCATTTTTATTGGGCTTGATCCGGCTCTGTACACAGGGCACAGTTTTAGGATTGGGGCGGCATGTCATAAGGCATCGTTAGGTTTCTCTGATGCTCAGATACGTGAAATGGGTAGATGGAAATCCGATGCATTCAAGCAGTACATACGTCTTTAAGGAGCGAAGAGTATTTAAACTCTACTGAGCGTTGCTAAGCCTGGTTTGTGTTTGTGGTTTTGGTTTTGTGCCCCCGTTTGTTTTTGTGGGGAGCCGCCCATGCTAGGCGACTTGTGGCGTGTTTTTCCCCTCAAAAACAGTAGATTTAATTATATAAGTAATTCAGTGTAGCCAATTGTTAATTGAGGTTTATAATTTTTGTAATTGTTATGGAATAGGTTTATTTCATATTCATAGTGTTTTTTGGAGAGCAAGGCTCACACCAAAGTTTACATTTAAATGATTCAGATGATATGCTTTTACTGGTTGCTAACATTATGGACAAAACATTTGGAAGTTTTCAGTTTAAGAATTAATGTTACAATGGTAAATTAATTAGTATAAATAAAAATAGAAACAAATAAATAAACAGGACTCCTAAACCCAGAAGAGTAATGGTGCAAAACAAAGGTGTTTCATTCTTGTGTTTTGGTTCCGTAGGGCCATAAAGGAAGATTAAGTGCATACTTAATCAGGTTTATGGAACACAGGAACCATGCGTGCATCCCTTACAGTTTGTTTACAAACAGTAATTACAAAGTGTAGCATGGTTTTTTTTTACAACGCGATCCCTGAGTAGAAAGGGTCATGTTGAGTAGACAGGGTCATGGTGTGGCTGGTGTTCATTGGGTCCAGCGGACCGCGCCACTACGTCATCGCCTCTGATTGGAGGAAAGTTCCCTACATAGCAACAGCATTGGCTGTGCGCTAAACTCTGTCTTTCTGCACCATTGCAACGAAACACGAACACGACAGTCAGGCTGTGTGTTGTTTTTTCCATCACCCACCTCCACCCCATTTTCTACCGCCTGGTTATTTCTTTGTTTTTCTCCATCTCTATGGGTTTGAGATGTCCGTCTGGTTTTTGTCGGGCGTGTTTTCCCCCTCAAAAACAGTAGATTTAATTATATAAGTAATTCAGTGTAGCCAATTGTTAATTGAGGTTTATAATTTTTGTAATTGTTATGGAATAGGTTTATTTCATATTCAGTGTTTTTTGGAGAGCAAGGCTCACACCAAAGTTTACATTTAAATGATTCAGATGATATGCTTTTACTGGTTGCTAACATTATGGACAAAACATTTGGAAGTTTTCAGTTTAAGAATTAATGTTACAATGGTAAATTAATTAGTATAAATAAAAATAGAAACAAATAAATAAACAGGACTCCTAAACCCAGAAGAGTAATGGTGCAAAACAAAGGTGTTTCATTCTTGTGTTTTGGTTCCGTAGGGCCATAAAGGTACAATTTATCTGGAAAATTGGATGTTGCATGGAGGCAATACTATAGAGAGTAGGCCTACAGAAGTGAGGTGGAAATTTTGACCTAGGAAGTGTAATGCTTCTTTGTTGCGATTTATGTACTGATTAATGTTTTTATATAAATATATTATTGTGCGTAAGGTTGACCAGAAATTCAGGACTCCAATACTTTATAATCGTGGAAATTTGGACTTTGAGTGTGCTAAAAGCGTTATCATGAGTTGATTACACGTTTGTTGTTGTTTATGCATTCATTGACAGTGTAAGCCAAGATTATGGCTTTATTGTTGCACATCTCCCAAATAATAATTAGTTAGCCATCATTCCCGCATAAATCTCACCAATACCGCAGGGCATAGTCCTTTACCGGCGCAACTGATCACGCAGACCATACATTCCATTTCCAGGGTCCCCCCCCCATTTTTTATAACAAATCTTATCAGTGACGAAACTGATCACCAACTACATCCGACTAACTACAGTATACAAATGTCCTTAGTTTTCATTCTTAGTTTATGTCTGGTGTTGTGGTTAGATTTATGTGACATTTTGTACACTGTGGTTGAACCCAGTTTTCTTGAACTTATCTTTTGGAATACCTTCTTTTATAATATCAGCCCACTACAGATTCCTATAAAGCTAAGCATAAAAGACTTGTATGTCATCCTCTGTTGTGTCTTCGCTACAAAATATAATTATCACAGGCAGCTGCGGGGCAGCAGGCCCGTAACCAGGAATTTTTTCTATTTGTTTATGTGTGATGTGGGGGGGGGGGAAATATGAACAAAAATGTTTTTTTTTAATAAAAGCGCAATTCAAGCCATTTCGTCCATTTTTGCGCTCCATTATAATTTTTGTTTTATTTTGGGCAGACTTTTTTAGAAATATATTGCACCATGTGCGCTTGGTGTATAGTCTTTGTTCGAGGCGTTTTCAACATACATTTTCATTTTGGTTTGTTAGTCTCTTCTACAGTCGTCAATATTTCACAAGTTCATATTTCCTCAACCACATAAGCTATTTGGACAATCTATACATGATATGACAGGGCTTTACGTACTTCACAAAAATAGATATGTGGGTGACCTTTCCTTGACCTTTTGATCTGTCTAAACCAAAAGTGACTGTGAGATGTTTGGAAAAGGCGTTATTTAATGGCTTTTAGGTTGAAATGTACACCTTTTGATGCTTAACATCACAGAATACAAGTCTGCCAAAGATCTCTAGCGACAGATTAAAAACATCTAAAAATACACCTTTACCTAGATGTCTGTCAGAGTTTATGATAATTATTTCAAAATTGGTATACATAATTTCCTTCATAATAGCAACATATCTGTGGACTCTTAGCTTGATGACGTCATCATGTGTCACGTGGTATGCTTTAAAGGTGCACTTTTCAAAAATGTGTCTGCCAAACCAAAAGTTCGACTGAGGTGAAACTTTGTGTATTGTTAGTCAAGGACCTACTTGAATACCTGCTTGAATTTGTAGTGACGTCATGATGACGTCATCTTGTTCTTTTTTGACAATTTTTGCAATTTCAACCATTTGTTACATATCTTGGAAAACAAATCAACTGCAATACAAACTATTGTTACTTTTTCACCATGCTTGTACTCCCGGAAGCCGAACACCTGGTTTTCGTAGTTGACAAAAACTCAATATCTAGTTGTTATTATATCATTTGCTTTTATGGTACGTTTTCCAAGAATGTTGGAGATGAAACATATTTTAGCATTTTTGCAACAGGGATAAATTAAATTCAAAGAGGATTTTTACTATTTCGTGACGTAGTGCATGAAGTGGTGTTTCTATAAATTGTATTGTTTGGTATAATTAGTATTTATAGTAGGACATTTTTTTCTATTGATACTTACAGTAATAGCTGTCTGTGGTGCACTGTTGGTACTTATGATGTTAGGATACTGCGCTACTTCAAGATTGGTGATGTTTATCATGGTGCCTTCGTTACCAACAGCTGTGTGGCCTCTCCCCATAGCTTACATCTAATGCTTTGTGATGTATGAGGATCTTTCACCTGTATTTCCTTTTGTGTCCAATTGTCTCCTTCTTTCACTGGTGAGACCTATCAGTTTATAATGAAATGATTTTATATTTGTGATTGGTACATTGCAACTGTATTTGTGTAAAAATAGTGTACGATAAAGTTCTTATCATACTACGACATTATGTGAAACACTAATGACATGTGAGTTGTGTGTGTAAAATGGTAGAAGTTCTTTTTTGTGAGATTTACTGTAGTAATATTGTTTGTTTTGGTTGTAGCAATTGCTATTATGTATGAGAAATTCCTATTTTATATTGCTTTGATAAATTTTTGCTTTATTACCTGTACTTTGACCTCCTTGGGTGATTGCATTG
>JASTWB010000120.1:0-49898 GCA_032158295.1 Pycnopodia helianthoides
ACGCCAGATTGTGAAAAAATTCCTTGACTGCAAGAGAAATGTTGGCAGCTTGACCTAGAGTGGTCTTTTGCATATAAGTCTTCTCTTGAAATCGTACACTTTCTAACTTAACTGTTGAAGCTTGTTAAACCCTTCAATATTTGAAGTTGTTGATATTTCCTTATTGAATCAAGTTTTATATCAGTGGGATTTTGTTTGAATTTTTTGTTGCACCTGAGAAAGTACAGGCTCTTTGAGTTATTGACCTTCACTTATAGTTTGGAGACTTTCAGATCATAACATATGCGCCGCAGGCTGATGGAACCACATTTAAAGTGTCTTTTTGTGTTGTTATGATAACAAGCCCAGTCTGTTCTGTGAGGTTTGCATCACTGGACCGCTAGGCCACAACACGCCACTATTATTGTAGAACAGGACAAGGGATGATTGCATAGTCAGATTATGGGTCAGGCTCAATCCAGATTGGATTTCGAGCAGCAGAGGCAAACTTATAATTTCAAAATCTGTTGGAGTTAAGTAACCAAGTGTAGAAAAAACTTGAATTGGTCAGTAGTGGTCACTGATCTCTGGTCAGTCCCTCCTGCTACCAATTACCCACTTGTCACTTGTGTGCACAAACCATTTACCTTGACTTGCAACAGTCCTAAAAAAAAAATACACTTACAAAATCTGTGTCTGCAGTTTCTTCCCAGAACATAATTATTTGCAAACTTTTTATATGTGTTCTTCTGAATTGTCTTTGTCCAGTAGGCACAGCTTTTTTCTCAAATGTTGTGCTGTCTGTGTCGCCTCTACATCCCATGGCTCATGAAAAGGTACAGTTGAGTATTATTAAACGTGTAATACAGGTAGCTCTGGTAGAAGAGACAGTTTGTGACCTAAATCAAAAGTTCAGTTTTCGGGAAGTTTCTTCTTCCCCATATCGTTTCTGACTGTAGTCAGCTTGAAAAGCCCTATGGAATTTGCCCCTTGTTCCAGGACTTGAACTTGGTTGGGAAATCCACAAGAATAAGGGCTTGCATGTTGCCTACAATATGCAGTAACCACTAGTATGACCAGAATTTCTGTTACAAGACCAGAATCAAAGAGAGAAATCCATTATCTACACAGTTTAACATGTAAACTGTTTTTATCTGAACAAGCACTGACGCAAAAGTGATTTCATTTCTTTTATGAGGTGGGTAGTTCAAAAACAGAGTTGGAAGATATTTAGCAGATTGACTCAAAGTTAATATTGAATTTTATATCTTTCTTCCTCAAGTAACTACTTCGTGATGTACATTACATGTATTTTTCGGGTCTGCGTTCCAACTCAAAATGATGGCCTTTGCTCCTGCAGGGTTATGATGTTGCTTGCCACTCGTCAGAATTTAGTGTGTGAGGGCTGAATTTAATTTCTGATCAGACACTTTGGTCTGTGTCTAGCTGTTTGCTGGAGGTGATTTTACCCGCAAACCAGCTCATTACACTGCCAAAGAACTGTTTTTTGCCATCCTTAGAGCAGCCAACTCTCCCTGTTTCTGCGAAAATAAATCCATCTTCCATGTTCAGATAAACAAATTTGAAAATCTCCCCAATTATTTTAGGTTTTCCCCCATGTGCTTCATAACGCCCAATTTTGTAGAATTTAATCTTGACTGCAAGATAAAATGTTGGCAGCTTGACCTCAGAGTGGTCTTTTGCATATAAGATCTTCTCTTGAAATCGTACACTTTCTAACTTAACTGTTGAAGCTTGTTAAACCCTGTCAATATTTGAAGTTGTTGATATTTCCTTATTGAATCAAGTTTTATATCAGTGGGATTTTGTTTGAATTTTTTTTGCACCTGAGAAAGTACAGGCTCTTTGAGTTATTGACCTTCACTTATAGTTTGGAGACTTTCAGATCATAACATATGAGCCGCAGGCTGATGGAACCACATTTAAAGTGTCTTTTTGTGTTGTTATGATAACAAGCCCAGTCTGTTCTGTGAGGTTTGCATCACTGGACCGCTAGGCCACAACACGCCACTAATTATTGTAGAACAGGACAAGGGATGATTGCATAGTCAGATTACGGGTCAGGCTCAATCCAGATTGGATTTCGAGCAGCAGAGGCAAACTTATAATTTCAAAATCTGTTGGAGTTAAGTAACCAAGTGTAGAAAAAACTTGAATTGGTCAGTAGTGGTCACTGATCTCTGGTCAGTCCCTCCTGCTACCAATTACCCACTTGTCACTTGTGTGCACAAACCATTTTACCTTGACTTGCCACAGTCCTAAAAAAAAAAATACACTTACAAAATCTGTGTCTGCAGTTTCTTCCCAGAACATAATTATTTGCAAACTTTTTATATGTGTTCTTCTGAATTGTCTTTGTCCAGTAGGCACAGCTTTTTTCTCAAATGTTTGTGCTGTATGTGTCGCCTCTACATCCCATGGCTCATGAAAAGGTACAGTTGAGTATTATTAAACGTGTAATACAGGTAGCTCTGGTAGAAGAGACAGTTTGTGACCTAAATCAAAAGTTCAGTTTTCGGGAAGTTTCTTCTTCCCCATATCGTTTCTGACTGTAGTCAGCTTGAAAAGCCCTATGGAATTTGCCCCTTGTTCCGGGGCTTGAACTTGGTTGGGAAATCCACAGGAATGCAGGGCTTGCATGTTGCCTACAATATGCAGTAACCACTAGTAAGACCAGAATTTCTGTTACAAGACCAGAATCAAAGAGAGAAATCCATTATCTACACAGTTTAACATGTAAACTGTTTTTATCTGAACAAGCACTGACGCAAAAGTGATTTCATTTCTTTTATGGGGTGGGTAGTTCAAAAACAGAGTTGGAAGATATTTAGCAGATTGACTCAAAGTTAACATTGGATTTTATATCTTTCTTCCTCAAGTAACTACTTCGTGATGTACATTACATGTATTTTTCGAGTCTGCGTTCCAAATCAAAATGATGGCCTTTGCTCCTGCAGGGTTATGATGTTGCTTGCCACTCGTCAGAATTTAGTGTGTGAGGGCTGAATTTAATTTCTGATCAGACACTTTGGTCTGTGTCTAGCTGTTTGCTGGAGGTGATTTTACCCCGCAAACCAGCTCATTTACACTGCCAAAGAACTGTTTTTTTGCCATCCTTAGAGCAGCCAACTCTCCCTGTTTCTGCGAAAATAAATCCATCTTTCCATGTTCAGATAAACAAATTTGAAAATCTCCCCAATTAATTTAGGTTTTCCCCCATGTTCTTCATAACGCCCAATTTATTGTAGAAAAAATCCTTGACTGCAAGATGAAAATGTTGGCAGCTTGACCTTAGAGTGGTCTTTTGCATATAAGGTCTTCTCTTGAAATCGTACACTTTCTAACTTAAACTGTTGAAGCTTGTTAAACCCTATCAATATTTGAAGTTGTTGATATTTTCCTTATTGAATCAAGTTTTATATCAGTGGGATTTTGTTTGAATTTTTTGTTGCACCTGAGAAAGTACAGGCTCTTTGAGATATTGACCTTCACTTATAGTTTGGAGACTTTCAGATCATAACATATGCGCCGCAGGCTGATGGAACCACATTTAAAGTGTCTTTTTGTGTTGTTATGATAACAAGCCCAGTCTGTTCTGTGAGGTTTGCATCACTGGACCGCTAGGCCACAACACGCCACTATTTATTGTAGAACAGGACAAGGGATGATTGCATAGTCAGATTATGGGTCAGGCTCAATCCAGATTGGATTTCGAGCAGCAGAGGCAAACTTATAATTTCAAAATCTGTTGGAGTTAAGTAACCAAGTGTAGAAAAAACTTGAATTGGTCAGTAGTGGTCACTGATCTCTGGTCAGTCCCTCCTGCTACCAATTACCCACTTGTCACTTGTGTGCACAAACCATTCTACCTTGACTTGCAACAGTCCTAAAAAAAAAATACACTTACAAAATCTGTGTCTGCAGTTTCTTCCCAGAACATAATTATTTGCAAACTTTTTATATGTGTTCTTCTGAATTGTCTTTGTCCAGTAGGCACAGCTTTTTTCTCAAATGGTTGTGCTGTCTGTGTCGCCTCTACATCCCATGGCTCATGAAAAGGTACAGTTGAGTATTATTAAACGTGTAATACAGGTAGCTCTGGTAGAAGAGACAGTTTGTGACCTAAATCAAAAGTTCAGTTTTCGGGAAGTTTCTTCTTCCCCATATCGTTTCTGACTGTAGTCAGCTTGAAAAGCCCTATGGAATTTGCCCCTTGTTCCAGGACTTGAACTTGGTTGGGAAATCCACAAGAATAGAGGGCTTGCATGTTGCCTACAATATGCAGTAACCACTAGTATGACCAGAATTTCTGTTACAAGACCAGAATCAAAGAGAGAAATCCATTATCTACACAGTTTAACATGTAAACTGTTTTTATCTGAACAAGCACTGACGCAAAAGTGATTTCATTTCTTTTATGAGGTGGGTAGTTCAAAAACAGAGTTGGAAGATATTTAGCAGATTGACTCAAAGTTAATATTGAATTTTATATCTTTCTTCCTCAAGTAACTACTTCGTGATGTACATTACATGTATTTTTCGGGTCTGCGTTCCAACTCAAAATGATGGCCTTTGCTCCTGCAGGGTTATGATGTTGCTTGCCACTCGTCAGAATTTAGTGTGTGAGGGCTGAATTTAATTTCTGATCAGACACTTTGGTCTGTGTCTAGCTGTTTGCTGGAGGTGATTTTACCCCGCAAACCAGCTCATGTACACTGCCAAAGAACTGTTTTTTGCCATCCTTAGAGCAGCCAACTCTCCCTGTTTCTGCGAAAATAAATCCATCTCTCCATGTTCAGATAAACAAATTTGAAAATCTCCCCAATTATTTTAGGTTTTCCCCCATGTGCTTCATAACGCCCAGATTGTTGTAGGAATTTTCATTGACTGCAAGATGAAAATGTTGGCAGCTTGACCTCAGAGTGGTCTTTTGCATATAAGATCTTCTCTTGAAATCGTACACTTTCTAACTTAACTGTTGAAGCTTGTTAAACCCTGTCAATATTTGAAGTTGTTGATACTTTCCTTATTGAATCAAGTTTTATATCAGTGGGATTTTGTTTGAATTTTTTATTGCACCTGAGAAAGTACAGGCTCTTTGAGTTATTGACCTTCACTTATAGTTTGGAGACTTTCAGATCATAACATATGAGCCGCAGGCTGATGGAACCACATTTAAAGTGTCTTTTTGTGTTGTTATGATAACAAGCCCAGTCTGTTCTGTGAGGTTTGCATCACTGGACCGCTAGGCCACAACACGCCACTAATTATTGTAGAACAGGACAAGGGATGATTGCATAGTCAGATTACGGGTCAGGCTCAATCCAGATTGGATTTCGAGCAGCAGAGGCAAACTTATAATTTCAAAATCTGTTGGAGTTAAGTAACCAAGTGTAGAAAAAACTTGAATTGGTCAGTAGTGGTCACTGATCTCTGGTCAGTCCCTCCTGCTACCAATTACCCACTTGTCACTTGTGTACACAAACCATTTTACCTTGACTTGCCACAGTCCTAAAAAAAAAATACACTTACAAAATCTGTGTCTGCAGTTTCTTCCCAGAACATAATTATTTGCAAACTTTTTATATGTGTTCTTCTGAATTGTCTTTGTCCAGTAGGCACAGCTTTTTCTTCAAATGTTTGTGCTGTATGTGTCGCCTCTACATCCCATGGCTCATGAAAAGGTACAGTTGAGTATTATTAAACGTGTAATACAGGTAGCTCTGGTAGAAGAGACAGTTTGTGACCTAAATCAAAAGTTCAGTTTTCGGGAAGTTTCTTCTTCCCCATATCGTTTCTGACTGTAGTCAGCTTGAAAAGCCCTATGGAATTTGCCCCTTGTTCCGGGGCTTGAACTTGGTTGGGAAATCCACAGGAATGCAGGGCTTGCATGTTGCCTACAATATGCAGTAACCACTAGTAAGACCAGAATTTCTGTTACAAGACCAGAATCAAAGAGAGAAATCCATTATCTACACAGTTTAACATGTAAACTGTTTTTATCTGAACAAGCACTGACGCAAAAGTGATTTCATTTCTTTTATGGGGTGGGTAGTTCAAAAACAGAGTTGGAAGATATTTAGCAGATTGACTCAAAGTTAATATTGGATTTTATATCTTTCTTCCTCAAGTAACTACTTCGTGATGTACATTACATATATTTTTCGAGTCTGCGTTCCAAATCAAAATGATGGCCTTTGCTCCTGCAGGGTTATGATGTTGCTTGCCACTCGTCAGAATTTAGTGTGTGAGGGCTGAATTTAATTTCTGATCAGACACTTTGGTCTGTGTCTAGCTGTTTGCTGGAGGTGATTTTACCCGCAAACCAGCTCATTTACACTGCCAAAGAACTGTTTTTTTGCCATCCTTAGAGCAGCCAACTCTCCCTGTTTCTGCGAAAATAAATCCATCTTTCCATGTTCAGATAAACAAATTTGAAAATCTCCCCAATTAATTTAGGTTTTCCCCCATGTTCTTCATAACGCCCAATTTATTGTAGAAAAAATCCTTGACTGCAAGATGAAAATGTTGGCAGCTTGACCTTAGAGTGGTCTTTTGCATATAAGATCTTCTCTTGAAATCGTACACTTTCTAACTTAACTGTTGAAGCTTGTTAAACCCTATCAATATTTGAAGTTGTTGATATTTTCCTTATTGAATCAAGTTTTATATCAGTGGGATTTTGTTTGAATTTTTTGTTGCACCTGAGAAAGTACAGGCTCTTTGAGATATTGACCTTCACTTATAGTTTGGAGACTTTCAGATCATAACATATGCGCCGCAGGCTGATGGAACCACATTTAAAGTGTCTTTTTGTGTTGTTATGATAACAAGCCCAGTCTGTTCTGTGAGGTTTGCATCACTGGACCGCTAGGCCACAACACGCCACTAATTATTGTAGAACAGGACAAGGGATGATTGCATAGTCAGATTATGGGTCAGGCTCAATCCAGATTGGATTTCGAGCAGCAGAGGCAAACTTATAATTTCAAAATCTGTTGGAGTTAAGTAACCAAGTGTAGAAAAAACTTGAATTGGTCAGTAGTGGTCACTGATCTCTGGTCAGTCCCTCCTGCTACCAATTACCCACTTGTCACTTGTGTGCACAAACCATTCTACCTTGACTTGCCACAGTCCTAAAAAAAAAATACACTTACAAAATCTGTGTCTGCAGTTTCTTCCCAGAACATAATTATTTGCAAACTTTTTATATGTGTTCTTCTGAATTGTCTTTGTCCAGTAGGCACAGCTTTTTCCTCAAATGGTTGTGCTGTCTGTGTCGCCTCTACATCCCATGGCTCATGAAAAGGTACAGTTGAGTATTATTAAACGTGTAATACAGGTAGCTCTGGTAGAAGAGACAGTTTGTGACCTAAATCAAAAGTTCAGTTTTCGGGAAGTTTCTTCTTCCCCATATCGTTTCTGACTGTAGTCAGCTTGAAAAGCCCTATGGAATTTGCCCCTTGTTCCAGGACTTGAACTTGGTTGGGAAATCCACAAGAATAGAGGGCTTGCATGTTGCCTACAATATGCAGTAACCACTAGTAAGACCAGAATTTCTGTTACAAGACCAGAATCAAAGAGAGAAATCCATTATCTACACAGTTTAACATGTAAACTGTTTTTATCTGAACAAGCACTGACGCAAAAGTGATTTCATTTCTTTTATGGGTGGGTAGTTCAAAAACAGAGTTGGAAGATATTTAGCAGATTGACTCAAAGTTAATATTGGATTTTATATCTTTCTTCCTCAAGTAACTACTTCGTGATGTACATTACATGTATTTTTCGGGTCTGCGTTCCAACTCAAAATGATGGCCTTTGCTCCTGCAGGGTTATGATGTTGCTTGCCACTCGTCAGAATTTAGTGTGTGAGGGCTGAATTTAATTTCTGATCAGACACTTTGGTCTGTGTCTAGCTGTTTGCTGGAGGTGATTTTACCCCGCAAACCAGCTCATGTACACTGCCAAAGAACTGTTTTTTGCCATCCTTAGAGCAGCCAACTCTCCCTGTTTCTGCGAAAATAAATCCATCTCTCCATGTTCAGATAAACAAATTTGAAAATCTCCCCAATTATTTTAGGTTTTCCCCCATGTTCTTCATAACGCCCAGATTGTTGTAGGAATTTTCCTTGACTGCAAGATGAAAATGTTGGCAGCTTGACCTCAGAGTGGTCTTTTGCATATAAGATCTTCTCTTGAAATCGTACACTTTCTAACTTAACTGTTGAAGCTTGTTAAACCCTGTCAATATTTGAAGTTGTTGATACTTTTCCTTATTGAATCAAGTTTTATATCAGTGGGATTTTGTTTGAATTTTTTATTGCACCTGAGAAAGTACAGGCTCTTTGAGTTATTGACCTTCACTTATAGTTTGGAGACTTTCAGATCATAACATATGCGCCGCAGGCTGATGGAACCACATTTAAAGTGTCTTTTTGTGTTGTTATGATAACAAGCCCAGTCTGTTCTGTGAGGTTTGCATCACTGGACCGCTAGGCCACAACACGCCACTAATTATTGTAGAACAGGACAAGGGATGATTGCATAGTCAGATTATGGGTCAGGCTCAATCCAGATTGGATTTCGAGCAGCAGAGGCAAACTTATAATTTCAAAATCTGTTGGAGTTAAGTAACCAAGTGTAGAAAAAACTTGAATTGGTCAGTAGTGGTCACTGATCTCTGGTCAGTCCCTCCTGCTACCAATTACCCACTTGTCACTTGTGTGCACAAACCATTTACCTTGACTTGCCACAGTCCTAAAAAAAAAATACACTTACAAAATCTGTGTCTGCAGTTTCTTCCCAGAACATAATTATTTGCAAACTTTTTATATGTGTTCTTCTGAATTGTCTTTGTCCAGTAGGCACAGCTTTTTCTTCAAATGTTTGTGCTGTATGTGTCGCCTCTACATCCCATGGCTCATGAAAAGGTACAGTTGAGTATTATTAAACGTGTAATACAGGTAGCTCTGGTAGAAGAGACAGTTTGTGACCTAAATCAAAAGTTCAGTTTTCGGGAAGTTTCTTCTTCCCCATATCGTTTCTGACGGTAGTCAGCTTGAAAAGCCCTATGGAATTTGCCCCTTGTTCCGGGGCTTGAACTTGGTTGGGAAATCCACAGGAATGCAGGGCTTGCATGTTGCCTACAATATGCAGTAACCACTAGTAAGACCAGAATTTCTGTTACAAGACCAGAATCAAAGAGAGAAATCCATTATCTACACAGTTTAACATGTAAACTGTTTTTATCTGAACAAGCACTGACGCAAAAGTGATTTCATTTCTTTTATGGGGTGGGTAGTTCAAAAACAGAGTTGGAAGATATTTAGCAGATTGACTCAAAGTTAATATTGGATTTTATATCTTTCTTCCTCAAGTAACTACTTCGTGATGTACATTACATGTATTTTTCGGGTGTGCGTTCTAAATCAAAATGATGGCCTTTGCTCCTGCAGGGTTATGATGTTGCTTCCCACTCGTCAGAATTTAGTGTGTGAGGGCTGAATTTAATTTCTGATCAGACACTTTGGTCTGTGTCTAGCTGTTTGCTGGAGGTGATTTTACCCCGCAAACCAGCTCATGTACACTGCCAAAGAACTGTTTTTTTTGCCATCCTTAGAGCAGCCAACTCTCCCTGTTTCTGCGAAAATAAATCCATCTTTCCATGTTCAGATAAACAAATTTGAAAATCTCCCCAATTAATTTAGGTTTTCCCCCATGTTCTTCATAACGCCCAATTTATTGTAGAAAATTTCCTTGACTGCAAGATGAAAATGTTGGCAGCTTGACCTTAGAGTGGTCTTTTGCATATAAGATCTTCTCTTGAAATCGTACACTTTCTAACTTAACTGTTGAAGCTTGTTTAACCCTATCAATATTTGAAGTTGTTGATATTTTCCTTATTGAATCAAGTTTTATATCAGTGGGATTTTGTTTGAAATTTTTTATTGCACCTGAGAAAGTACAGGCTCTTTGAGTTATTGACCGTCACTTATAGTTTGGAGACTTTCAGATCATAACATATGCGCCGCAGGCTGATGGAACCACATTTAAAGTGTCTTTTTGTGTTATTTTAATAACAATCCCAGTCTGTTCTTTGAGGTTTGCATCACTGGACCGCTAATTATTGTAGCACAGAACAAGGGATAAATGCATAGTCAGATTATGGGTCAGGCTCAATCCAGATTGGATTTCGAGCAGCAGAGGCAAACTTATAATATCAAAATCCATTGGAGTTAAGTGACCAAGTGTAGAAAAAAAACTTGATTTGGTCAGTCGTAGTCACTGATCTCTGGTCAGTCCCTCTTGCTACCAATTACCCTCCTGTCACTTGTGTGCATAAACCAATTTATCTTGACTTGCCACAGTCCTTAACAAAAAAGTTACACTTACAAAATCTGTGTCTGCAGTTTCTTCCCAGAATATAATTACTTCCAAACTTTTTATATGTGTCCTTCTTAATTGTCTTTTTCCATTAGGCTCAGCTTTGTCTTCATGAGTGTGTGCTGTCTGTGTCGCCTCTACATCCCATGGCTCGTAAAAAGGTACAGTTGAGTATTATTAAAGGTATTATACAGGACTGGTAGATCTGACAAAAAAGTCTCAGACACCGTTTTTGTTTTGTGTGATCATCCATAAAAAAAAAATAAACCTGAAAAACGTGGGGCTCAATCTGTTAGGTCAGGAGAAGAAAGTGAAAAATCTCGTCAATTTTCAGCATGTAATTACCTTGTCCTTAATTTGGTTGTAACAACCCCTTTCCAGATTGGAGTTTGGAGAATGGAGGTTGGAGTTTGGGGTTTGGAGTTTGTAGTTCGCAGTTGTAGTCGGCAGTTTTTAGTTTCTACTTCAACCAAAAGCCTGCCTACACTACCTCTCCTCCAAGCAGACTGCGGATGTCAGATCCTCTTTACTCCTCCACCAGATTCTGCGCTTCTTGTCATTCATGAGCCTGTGATACATTATACTGACTGAGAGCGACATTATTTTTAGGTACTTTTTATCAAGTTACTGTTAATGTAAATTTGTTATATATTTGAATGTACAGACTAGTGATTTTTTGCACAGAGTGGAGGCTTCTGTGACTCATATTGGTCAATAGACTTACCAGGTCATCCAATGTCTTAAAGATGTGTGCATGCTCAGTACTTTTTCCAAAGTGGAAAATATTCCACTATGTTTGCTGCCACCTAGAGTTCCACTGATATAAACTGGATATAAATCCCCAGCAAACAAAATAACGTCCCTTCGACATTGCTAGGACGTTATTCAAATGTTGGGAGAACGTTTTTATTTAACGTCATACGGACGGATAAGTGTAGAGTTTTGTCAACGTCTAGATGACGTTGCGTTATGATGTTTTATAATAACGTTGTGACAACGTAAAAACTGCACTGCAAAAACAAGGTAATTTCTTGACGCAATTATATGATTTCTTTCTGAAGTTTTTCGATCAACTATAAATTGTTCATATTATATATATAGTTTCATGAATATTAGCAATTGATACAACAATATAATCAATTAATTACTTTCAACAATGTAAACTTACCAGTAGGCCATTACTACTTGTTGCGGTTGCCTAACTTCACTGTACCTGTATACTATTGTACAGCATGTACTATATAAGTGCATACCAACTTGTTGCTTTGGCAATCATGGGTGTGTATTTTTACTACAGTTTTTCCACTTTAATAATATTTTTTGAAAGTAAAATTACATGTTTAGTTACTACATTAAATTTGCCACTAAGTCCTCTGATAGTTTAGACAAATACATGAAGAAATGAGTACACCTAATTCAAATAATTGTCAAATTTCTCGAAATTTGTTGTAAATATGTTACAACTTCTTAGCCAAATCTACTAATTTGCATATGTGATATTACGTTGTCATAATGTTCCCAAGTAACCTGACAAAACTACAACATTCAAGCAACGTTGTAAAAAAACGTTAACGCGACTTTATTTAGAGGTTTTTAAGAAACATTGCCATAACGTTGTATTTATGTTTTAAAATAATGTGACAAAACCACAACCTTCAGGTAACGTTATGAAAGAACATTCACCTAACGATTGTATATGACGTCAAAAACCAACATTGAAAACGTCGTTTCTGCATTACCAAGTAACTTGACAGAACAATAACATTCAGAAAACGTTGCAAAATAATATTCACAAGACGTTTTTATACGGTTTTTAGGTTATTAAGTAACAAGACCAAACCGCAACCTTTTTGCAACGTTGCAGGTTAGTTGTGTTTTAGTTGGGAATTAACATTACCAAAACACAACTTCACAGTAATGTTATGATGACGTTACGTGTTAGCTGGGGATCTTCCCTTTATAATTCTATTGGTTTTCGGAAGAGTATTTTCATTCCCACTTGATGGTATCTTTCAGTGCTGAAGAGGTAAACCAACAAAAATGACCTCCCAGGTATAGCTTTTGGCCATAGGCAAACAATGATTAATGGAAACACGCAGATTTGTACACATGGATAACTAGCCGAGGGCGCCCTACTTGACTGATGTCTTGTGCATGAGGTTTATATCAAGAAAAACAAACCCTTCAGGAATAGAGCTGATTGCGTAGAAATCTCAATTAGCACACAGAATTGCTGAGGTGTTTTGGGGTGTGTTTTTGTCAAAATAAGTTTTGGTGTTAGGTTACCAATCAATGTACCACATTATGTTTAATGAAGTGACTGGTAATTTCTGATTGCAGCAAGGTCCTGACTGCTGGCAGAGAAGACCGTAGTCTGTCAACTTTTCGTTGGACTATCCACAAGATGCTGAGTGTCAGACGCTGATACACTCGCAACCAGACGTCGGGGTTCAGATTGTTTTCAGCGAGTTTGTGTTGGAGAAATTTGGTGGGAAGCTGCACAACTGACCGCCTCAAGGTCAGAATCTAACTTCTTAAGATTAGCAACTTGTGAGATTTTTTTCGAACATTTCTAATTGATTTTAATCGGCTGATTACTTTTTTGTGTTTAGGTTCAAGAGAACAATCTCTCAGAACCTGCCAACACTTTTTTGGTTCATAAAAGCCATTTTCAATAAATTTGCTTTAGAGACAATCTCACAATGCTGAAATGATCTCAGATTTTTAATAATAAAAAAAAATGTTGACCATCCTTTGGCAAAGCCATTAGTCAGTGTGACAATTTTTACTTTTTTCACTTATTAAAGAATGATTTTTAAAGGATCTTCACATACATGTTTTTGAGATTTCTTGATTTGATTGTCTCATTTACAGCTGAGTGATTTGACGAGAGAGATTTGATGAGAGAACAGAACGTCACCCTGTGCAGCCAGCTTAGCCCATTCGTCTGGTCACCCAAGGGCCCCCTGCTTGACTGATGTCATGTGCATGAGGTATGTATCATGAAACAAACTTATCAAGAATGGAGCTGATTGCGTAGAAATCTCAATAAGCACACAGAATTGCTGAGGTGTTTGGGGGGTGTGTTTTTGTCAAAATAAGTTTTGGTGTTAGGTTACCAATCAATGTACCACATTATGTTTAATGAAGTGACTGGTAATTTCTGATTGCAGCAAAATCCTGACTGCTGACAGAGAAGACCGTTGTCTGTCAACTTTCCGTTGGACTATCCACCAGATGCTGAGTGTCAGACGCTGATACACTCGCAACCAGATTCGGGGTTCAGATTGTTTTCAGCGAGTTTGTGTTGGAGAAATTTGGTGGGAAGCTGCACAACTGACCGCCTCAAGGTCAGAATCTAACTTCTTAAGATTAGCAACTTGTGAGATTTTTTTCAAACATTTCTAATTGATTTTAATCGGCTGATTCCTTTTTTGTGTTTAGGCTCAAGAGAACAATCTCTCAGAACCTGCCAACACTTTTTTGGTTCATAAAAGCCATTTTTAATAAATTTGTTTTAGAGACAATCTCACAATGCTGAAATGATCTCAGATTTTTAATAATAAAAAAAAATGTTGACCATCCTTTGGCAAAGCCATTAGTCAGTGTGACAATTTTCACTTTTTTCACTTATTAAAGAATAATTTTTCAAGGATCTTCACATACATGTTTTTGAGATTTCTTGATTTGATTGTCTCATTTACAGCTGAGTGGTTTGACGAGAGAACGGAACGTCACCCTGTGCAGCCAGCTTAGCCCATTCGTCTGGTCACCCAAGGGCGCCCTGCTTGACTGATATCATGTGCATGAGGTATGTATCAAGAAACAAACTTATCAAGAATGGAGCTGATTGGGTAGAAATCTCAATTAGCACACAGAATTGCTGAGGTGTTTGGGGGGTGTGTTTTTGTCAAAATAAGTTTTGGTGTTAGGTTACCAATCAATGTACCACATTATGTTTAATGAAATGACTGGTAATTTCTGATTGCAGCAAAATCCTGACTGCTGACAGAGAAGACCGTAGTCTGTCAACTTTCCGTTGGACTATCCACCAGATGCTGAGTGTCAGACGCTGATACACTCGCAACCAGACGTCGGGGTTCAGATTGTTTTCAGCGAGTTTGTGTTGGAGAAATTTGGTGGGAAGCTGCACAACTGACCGCCTCAAGGTCAGAATCTAACTTCTTAAGATTAGCAACTTGTGAGATTTTTTTCAAACATTTCTAATTGATTTTAGTCGGCTGATTCCTTTTTTGTGTTTAGGTTCAAGAGAACAATCTCTCAGAACCTGCCAACACTTTTTTGGTTCATGAAAGCCATTTTCAATAAATTTGTTTTAGAGACAATCTCACAATGCTGAAATGATCTCAGATTTTTAATAATAAAAAAAAATGTTGACCATCCTTTGGCAAAGCCATTAGTCAGTGTGACAATTTTCACTTTTTTCACTTATTAAAGAATTAAAGAATAATTTTTCAAGGATCTTCACATACATGTTTTTGAGGTTTCTTGATTTGATTGTCTCATTTACAGCTGAGTGATTTGACGAAAGAACAGAACGTCACCCTGTGCAGCAAGCTTAGCCCATTCGTCTGGTCACCCAAGGGTGCCCTGCTTGACTGATGTCATGTGCATGAGGTATATCAAGAAACAAACTTATCAAGAATGGAGCTGATTGCGTAGAATCCTCAATTAGCACACAGAATTGCTGAGGTGATTGGGGGGTGTGTTTTTGTCAAAATAAGTTTTGGTGTTAGGTTACCAATCAATGTACCACATTATGTTTAATGAAGTGACTGGTAATTTCTGATTGCAGCAAAATCCTGACTGCTGACAGAGAAGACCGTAGTCTGTCAACTTTCCGTTGGACTCTCCACCAGATGCTGAGTGTCAGACGCTGATACACTCGCAACCAGATTCGGGGTTCAGATTGTTTTCAGCGAGTTTGTGTTGGAGAAATTTGGTGGGAAGCTGCACAACTGACCGCCTCAAGGTCAGAATCTAACTTCTTAAGATTAGCAACTTGTGAGATTTTTTTCAAACATTTCTATTTGATTTTAATCGGCTGATTCCTTTTTTGTGTTTAGGCTCAAGAGAACAATCTCTCAGAACCTGCCAACACTTTTTTGGTTCATAAAAGCCATTTTCAATTAATTTGTTTTAGAGACAATCTCACAATGCTGAAATGATCTCAGATTTTTAATAAAAAAAAAATGTTGACCATCCTTTGGCAAAGCCATTAGTCAGTGTGACAATTTTCACTTTTTTCACTTATTAAAGAATTAAAGAATAATTTTTCAAGGATCTTCACATACATGTTTTTGAGGTTTCTTGATTTGATTGTCTCATTTACAGCTGAGTGATTTGACGAAAGAACAGAACGTCACCCTGTGCAGCAAGCTTAGCCCATTCGTCTGGTCACCCAAGGGTGCCCTGCTTGACTGATGTCATGTGCATGAGGTATATCAAGAAACAAACTTATCAAGAATGGAGCTGATTGCGTAGAATCCTCAATTAGCACACAGAATTGCTGAGGTGATTGGGGGGTGTGTTTTTGTCAAAATAAGTTTTGGTGTTAGGTTACCAATCAATGTACCACATTATGTTTAATGAAGTGACTGGTAATTTCTGATTGCAGCAAAATCCTGACTGCTGACAGAGAAGACCGTAGTCTGTCAACTTTCGTTGGACTCTCCACCAGATGCTGAGTGTCAGACGCTGATACACTCGCAACCAGATCGGGGTTCAGATTGTTTTCAGCGAGTTTGTGTTGGAGAAATTTGGTGGGAAGCTGCACAACTGACCGCCTCAAGGTCAGAATCTAACTTCTTAAGATTAGCAACTTGTGAGATTTTTTTCAAACATTTCTATTTGATTTTAATCGGCTGATTCCTTTTTTGTGTTTAGGCTCAAGAGAACAATCTCTCAGAACCTGCCAACACTTTTTTGGTTCATAAAAGCCATTTTCAATTAATTTGTTTTAGAGACAATCTCACAATGCTGAAATGATCTCAGATTTTTAATAATAAAAAAAATGTTGACCATCCTTTGGCAAAGCCATTAGTCAGTGTGACAATTTTCACTTTTTTTCACTTATTAAAGAATATTTTTCAAGGATCTTCACATACATGTTTTTTGAGGTTTCTTGATTTGATTGTCTCATTTACAGCTGAGTGATTTGACGAGAGAAACAGAACGTCACCCTGTGCAGCCAGCTTAGCCCATTCGTCTGGTCACCCAAGGGCGCCCTGCTTGACTGATGTCATGTGCATGAGGTATGTATCAAGAAACAAACTTATCAAGAATGGAGCTGATTGCGTAGAATCCTCATTAGCACACAGAATTGCTGAGGTGTTTGGGGGGTTGTGTTTTTGTCAAAATAAGTTTTGGTGTTAGGTTACCAATCAATGTACCACATTATGTTTAATGAAGTGACTGGTAATTTTGATTGCAGCAAAATCCTGACTGCTGACAGAGAAGACCGTAGTCTGTCAACTTTCTGTTGGACTCTCCACCAGATGCTGAGTGTCAGACGCTGATACACTCGCAACCAGACGTCGGGTTCAGATTGTTTTCAGCGAGTTTGTGTTGGAGAAATTTGGTGGGAAGCTGCACAACTGACCGCCTCAAGGTCAGAATCTAACTTCTTAAGATTAGCAACTTGTGAGATTTTTTTCAAACATTTCTAATTGATTTTAATCGGCTGATTCCTTTTTTGTGTTTAGGTTCAAGAGAACAATCTCTCAGAACCTGCCAACACTTTTTTGGTTCATAAAAGCAATTTTCAATAAATTTGCTTTAGAGACAATCTCACAATGCTGAAATGATCTCAGATTTTTAATAATAAACAAAAATGTTGACCATCCTTTGGCAAAGCCATTAGTCAGTGTGACAATTTTCATTTTTTTCACTTATTAAAGAATGATTTTTCAAGGATCTTCACATACATGTTTATGAAATTTCTTGATTTGATTGTCTCATTTACAGCTGAGTGATTTGACGAGAGAGATTTGATGAGAGAACAGAACGTCACCCTGTGCAGCCAGCTTAGCCCATTCGTCTGGTCACCCAAGGGCGCCCTGCTTGACTGATGTCATGTGCATGAGGTATGTATCAAGAAACAAACTTATCAAGAATGGAGCTGATTGCGTAGAAATCTCACTTAGCACACAGAATTGCTGAGGTGTTTGGGGGGTGTGTTTTTGTCAAAATAAGTTTTGGTGTTAGGTTACCAATCAATGTACCACATTATGTTTAATGAAGTGACTGGTAATTTTTGATTGCAGCAAAATCCTGACTGCTGACAGAGAAGACCGTAGTCTGTCAACTTTCCGTTGGACTATCCACCAGATGCTGAGTGTCAGACGCTGATACACTCGCAACCAGACGTCGGGGTTCAGATTGTTTTCAGCGAGTTTGTGTTGAAGAAATTTGGTGGGAAGCTGCACAACTGACCGCCTCAAGGTCAGAATCTAACTTCTTAAGATTAGCAACTTGTGAGATTTTTTTCAAACATTTCTAATTGATTTTAATCGGCTGATTCCTTTTTTGTGTTTAGGCTCAAGAGAACAATCTCTCAGAACCTGCCAACACTTTTTTGGTTCATAAAAGCCATTTTTAATAAATTTGTTTTAGAGACAATCTCACAATGCTGAAATGATCTCAGATTTTTAATAATAAAACAAAATGTTGACCATCCTTTGGCAAAGCCATTAGTCAGTGTGACAATTTTCACTTTTTTCACTTATTAAAGAATGATTTTTCAAGGATCTTCACATACATGTTTTTGAGATTTCTTGATTTGATTGTCTCATTTACAGCTGAGTGATTTGACGAGAGAGATTTGATGAGAGAACAGAACGTCACCCTGTGCAGCCAGCTTAGCCCATTCGTCTGGTCACCCAAGGGCGCCCTGCTTGACTGATGTCATGTGCATGAGGTATGTATCAAGAAACAAACTTATCAAGAATGGAGCTGATTGCGTAGAAATCTCAATAAGCACACAGAATTGCTGAGGTGTTTGGGGGTGTGTTTTTGTCAAAATAAGTTTTGGTGTTAGGTTACCAATCAATGTACCACATTATGTTAATGAAGTGACTGGTATTTTTGATTGCAGCAAAATCCTGACTGCTGACAGAGAAGACCGTAGTCTGTCAACTTTCCGTTGGACTATCCACCAGATGCTGAGTGTCAGACGCTGATACACTCGCAACCAGACGTCGGGGTTCAGATTGTTTTCAGCGAGTTTGTGTTGAAGAAATTTGGGGGAAGCTGCACAACTGACCGCCTCAAGGTCAGAATCTAACTTCTTAAGATTAGCAACTTGTGAGATTTTTTCAAACATTTCTAATTGATTTTAATCGGCTGATTCCTTTTTTGTGTTTAGGCTCAAGAGAACAATCTCTCAGAACCTGCCAACACTTTTTTGGTTCATAAAAGCCATTTTTAATAAATTTGTTTTAGAGACAATCTCACAATGCTGAAATGATCTCAGATTTTTAATAATAAAAAAAAATGTTGACCATCCTTTGGCAAAGCCATTAGTCAGTGTGACAATTTTCACTTTTTTCACTTATTAAAGAATAATTTTTCAAGGATCTTCACATACATGTTTTTGAGGTTTCTTGTTTGATTGTCTCATTTACAGCTGAGTGATTTGACGAAAGAACAGAACGTCACCCTGTGCAGCCAGCTTAGCCCATTCGTCTGGTCACCCAAGGGCGCCCTGCTTGACTGATGTCATGTGCATGAGGTATGTATCAAGAAACAAACTTATCAAGAATGGAGCTGATTGCGTAGAAATCTCAATTAGCACACAGAATTGCTGAGGTGTTTGGGGGGTGTGTTTTTGTCAAAATAAGTTTTGGTGTTAGGTTACCAATCAATGTACCGCATTATGTTTAAACCTTGCCCTATATATATCTTCCCTGAAAAGATAATAGAAAGAAGACAACAAATGTTAGTAGTTTTAAAAAATTACTTATTATTAAACATCCTGACAGAGTACTATGGTTTACTTGTAACAAAAACAAAGGATCAGAAAATAAATTGTTCAAAAAACAAGTAAATGAGTAACCCAAAATAACTCGTCACACTAAAAAAATTATACCATCTACCACTGGGTCCTCATCTTTTTTAAATGGAAGGGAAGGGATTTTGCACATTGCAATTGTTGACTTTAATGCAATTTCTCAATACTTGACCTTTCAGAGCAATAGATGTTACTAATAGTTCTCTAAAATCAAGTGAAGAGAGATTCACCTCCACTGACATCTTGAAGGCTACAGGTTATAAAGGAGAGCAACGCGTATGTAAACATCAGTATCATCGAGATATCTTAGTTGTTCTGTTCATCTAGCAATCATGAATGTACAACAAGCAATTTGTTGTCTTCAACTGTAAGATATTGTAGATGTGTTTAATAGTTTGATTGATGTTTTTGTTTTCTGTATTCGTCGTACAGTGGGCCGTTTTCGCAGCACTGTACAGTTAATGTCTTGTAAATAAGTACACCATTGCAAGCAAGCACAAATGCGTTTTTTAAAAGATTTTAGAGCTTTGAGATTCGATTGGTTGGGCGGAGATTCGATTGGTGGTGCTGAGATTCGATTGGTTGGGCGGAGGTTCGATTGGTGGTGCGGAGATACAAATGGTTGGGCCGAGGTTCGTTTGTTGGTGCGGAGATTCGATTTGTTGGGCGGATGTTCGATTGGTGGTGCGAAGTTACGATTAGTTGTGCGGAGTTACGATTGGTGGGGGCATCCGATTCGGAATCGATGGTGGTAAAAACGCGGAAAATTCCGACTTTGCGAAAAGGGACTTGGACACACGATCGTGGCGTGTGGGGTTTCACTTCCGCTTAGGTTGATCTTAAAGGTGCATCAGGCTCCTCATCCGAGGATGGTTCTGGTGTTATCACAAATGGTCGACTAAATGGAAGTAGTTCCTAGTCTAGGCCGTGGGGCTAGGGGCCGCGTTAGTAGGAGTCGGGGGCGTACTATGCATAATAGTGCGTGGACTGGATGCTCATTCTGAAATATGAATTTGTATGAAGGCCCCGTTTGACTCAGTAAAGCGTGTTGGGGCTGGTATCCTGGGACCTGCTCGTGGTGGCCCTGCTTAAGACTAACCTTACCAGGATGATAATGGCAAAAATTTAAACTGATTGAATTAAAATGCTTGCAATGGTGTACTTATCAAATATTTTATATTTTCAACTATAAGATTATGAGTCCATTTTGAGATGACTGTTAAGCATGTTCAGCATTACTAAATCTCACTACTAACATTTGGAAATAAATAATTTCTATGGTTTGACATCAACAAAAAAGTGACCACAGTATAGAGTAGCTTATTCTTATTTTAATCAGCAGAGAAATTTACAGTAATTTTTCAGTATGCCGTTGTCCATTAGTTAATGAATTTGACATAAGCTATGAAAGTTCTGTAGTGTCTTCTGCTAACAATCCATAATTAAATTAGGTTTTGAATTAAAATTTATTAATGTTATTTGAGTGAAATATACATTTAAACATACCCTATGATGATTCTCAAGTTCTATGGGTTTAATTATTACAGTTTTTAACCTTTACCTAATCCGGTCCTTTTGTTACTTCAGTTAAATTCACACAACTACATGATTACACAAAAAAACAAACATTTATTAACATCAATTTGAAAACAAAATCAATTTCATCAATATGAATCTATCTAGGCCTAACTCTAATAAGTCTGTTTCCATTTTACAATAATTCATACATGTAAATATATATGTGATAAGTCACTACCATGAAATGAGTTTACCTAACTTAAACATAATAATGTTAAGAATAACAATGATAAACTATAGGCTGTCATTTTTTATGTTAGATACAACAACCGGTTGAGATTTTCCTGTTTTAAAAGTTATTATTTTTTACAATACGATAATGTTCATCCGTTGAAATAAATAGTAGGGGTAACAAGAAATTGAAGTTAGGAGTTGAAGTAGAGTAGTATTAATGGTTTTTTATTTGTAATTAATAAATGTAGGGATCCCAAGTGCGCCCTCATTGTTCAACTTGTGGGAAAGTTAACTTTTGGAGTTGTCACGTGACAATCTCTCTCTTTTTCCATAGCTTCGTCTTGAAAGAGTAACTTATTTATTTGAGTGGTAATTCTCTCTATTTTTTTTTAGGGAGCATGCCTCTGGCCATGCTCCAAAAGCTATTCATTGGGAGGGGTAGTACCTAGAAGCTCTCTGTGAGTATTGTTTTACGTTTAAACCCTCTTTGTATACCTGATTTACTGTGATTTTTAGGGTCATATTTGGGGTCATATTTGGATCGTTTTATTTGTAAACCATGTGTGTAGTATTGTCAGGCAGCATCATGTGTGTGCGGCGTGTAGTTAGCTTCTGTGTGCTGACCTTTTTGTGAATTTTTACTGTGCACTGTGTAATGTAGGCTACATACTGTTGTGTTGTAACTTTTTGGATGTGTGCTATGGGTTACTATTAAAACCTGTACAGGAGAAATTTATTTGTGAAATAAGACGTCATTGATCGCTTTTATTATCATTGATTGTATTTTGGCGAATCCTCGTCCTTTATTAATTAGAGGACCGGCCTCCTTCCCGTGTCTCTTCATAAATATAAAATGTTGTTTATGATATTATTTGTGAAATTAATGTTATTTTGTTGATAATGACTAGAAAATGGTTTATCACTAAGGTGTGGGTGTTTTATCACTAAGGTGTGGGGGGGGGGGGGTTAAGCCCTCTTAAAAGACAGCCCTACATGTAGACTAACACTTTTTTGACTTACAAACTCTAATAAAAACTATCATCACCCGTTTGAACTTTACATAAAATCAGTGAGTGTATGCCAGGCTCACATGTAGATTGGTAATATGTTTTATTTTATGTGAGACGAGTTAGGTGTTGGAAATTTACTGTACAATATTATCCGTAATTTATTTCGCTTATCACAAACAAGAGTTTGGAATGTTGTCTTTATTAACAACAACTTAACTAAGCTGAGCGGGTACTTTACTCTTTCTAGTGTATGCGCCACATTTAATCGCATTCAGAAATTGATGCTATGATATTAAATAGTTAACTGAAAGGGTTACACGAAAGTTTAAGACGAGCGATGATTTATGATTCATAAAATCTTGAGTAACGTCGGTAAAAGGAAATATTGTTTGTCTTGTTCGTCTTTTATGAACGGGCGCTGCAGAGATTGAATGTTGATATGCATTTTAAACGTGTTCGGTGCATTTAGTCTCCCTTGTATTTAGGGATTGTAATTTATTTTCATGTACCTGTGTGGCCAGTAACGGTGACCATTGGTAGGCCCACAGTATATTTTATCTGGGGCCAGTGGCCAAATGCTATTACTTAAGTTTTTCTAGAATTATAATTGGAAGAAAACATGCACACTTTGCTGTCTTTGCTTTTGTGTAAATAGCAGAGGACCGTCTGTACACTTTAGGAGACAGAACATGCGTTTAGCTTCCTCTATGAGTTGTTTAGGCCTATTTTGTAATTTGTGTTAACAGGTGAAGCTTTTTCACCATGCATTTATATGTGCCCATGGGGGGTAATGGTGTTATTTGAATCTTGTATTTTGAAATTGGGATCTTCATGTGCAAGAACAGATAATTGAGTTTCTGGTACAGGTTCATATTTTATAGTGATCTTAGAGTGTTCTTGAAGAAATTTAAGTGCTATTTTTAATATGTATCAATCACTTTATATGGTTGGAGTCATTCTGTATACACTTCGATTTGATTTTTGGTTACCCTAAGTACGTATAGTCACGGGTTTTGTTCAGCATTTATTGTCTGGCAAGTTATCAAGATGTGTGTATTTTCATTGACTCCCAATTCCGGCTTTGTGGCCCTTACTTTAAGTAATGGGCGTTGCTCCATTTGTGTTTGATTTTCATTTGTAGTAAATTTGTAAAAAATTGTGTTTTATTTTATATACTGTTAGGGTAGCTTGTGTCGCTACACTATTATGTGGTGATACCTGACTTGAGTCGAAAGATTCACCTCTGCATGTATATTCTAAGTTCATAACTTTATCATCATTTGTGATGTAATTTTCATGGTATTGTGGATTTTGCCATGTAGTTATATTTTAAGGGACAAGTTGTTCCCATGATGATCATGTATTTTACTGACTTTTGGATTGATATAATTTCATGATTGTGCAGATGCTTTTATTCAGGTTTATATCCTGACTTGTCAAAGTTTGGTTCATGGAGATAGTTGTCATGTATGTAGTCTTTCACAATCTTTGTAATATGAGAATTTGATGATATCTAATTGCATTTTTAACTTTGTTCCCTAAGAACGTGTCGTGACGGGATTATGGGTTCCTAATTTTAGTGTAGTTGCTAAGTGAAATATATTTTTAGTCAGCTGTTTATTCTCACCAATTTATGGGATATTTTTATATACTCTTTTGTAGTGAGATATTTTTGTCTGACGTTTTCACCATGCTCACTGCCATGTATAGGACCACTTTTCAAGAAATGCTTTTATTGTATTAAATTCCCTTCTCATATTGTTGTTGTCACCCTATGTACTAATAGTGATGGGTCTTCACTCCCTTAACTGTGGATGCATACTTTTTTTGTGATTGATAATATATTTGCCTTTTTGCTTTCTAAGCAATTACGTGAACTGTTAACCAGCTGTATTTTATTCTCCATTGTTATCTTTCTTAGACTTGAATGAAACCAAACTGTTCTGCCTTTTGAAATCCAATTATTCATGTTAGAGTATAGATTGCCTAAAGTAAGGTTTGAATGTAATTATTATACTTCATGATTTGTTCATGCAGTTTAAAGACTACTTGTATACCAAGTGTTGTGTATAAGAGTTTTTGTATAGTCTTTCACCACCATTTATTCATGTTATTGTATAGTGTGTGGAGATAAGAAATTTCCCACCATGTATTAGTGTATTGAACTCTGGTTGACCTCAATGTATTACATTGTAAACCGTGAAAAAAGGCAGCCTCACTTCTGTAAGGTATGCTTGTAATACATGAACTGTGATAAGGAAATTAAGAAATGATTATCTATAATTAAAATTTGTGAAATTAAATCTTTGTATTTAAAGGACGGAATTATCCCACATTTGACTTGGGGATAAAGAAATGAAGTTAAAGTAATCTTTGATGATAAAAAAACATTGTTACTGTGTATAAGAAAAATAACTTTAAGAAATCTCTTATTCATGGGCTATTTGCAGGAGGGTGGTTTCATCAAGAATGAATAAAATGACAGCTAGATATGTGGTAGCACCCTCTATGTAGTGACCAAATGAAATTTCTAAATATACATTATGCTATGAATACTGAAGTATATAATAGTTCATATAAAGCACTTGCAATGCAAGCACTGTGTAGTTTACAGAGGTTCTAATTTTATAAATTGAAATAAATACAGTGTATATTGAAGGCATTGTATACTTTTGGTAGTTCTCCAGCATCGACACTTGGGGTGTATAAAATAAACCTGTGAAAATTGGGCTCAATTGGTTATCAAAGTTGCAAGAAAATAATGCCCTTGTTACATAGAAGTGTTACATAGAAGTATGTGCTTTGAGAAAGCTTCATGCCTGAAGCCTTTTCAGATTCAAATTTCTGGTTGAAAAACTACCTCTTTCTCTAAAACTACATTACTTCGATCAAAGGGGTCATTTCTAACAATGTGTGTATAGTATCAACAGCTCTCCATTGCTCTTTATCAAGCTCTTTGTCATGTGACAATCTCTCTCTTTTTCCATAGCTTCGTCTTGAAAGAGTAACTTATTTTTTTGAGTGGTAGTTCTCTCTATTTTTATAGGGAGCATGGCTCTGGCCATGCTCCAAAAGCTATTCATTTGGGAGGGGTAGTACCTAGGAGCTCTCTGTGAGTATTGTTTAACGTTTAAACCCTCTTTGTATACCTGATTTACTGTGATTTTTAGGGTCATATTTGGATCGTTTTATTTGTAGACCATGTGTGTAGTAATGTCAGGAGATATAAATGAGAACAGACGTACAAAGCCCAATTCCGAGCCACAACCATGCACGTTACAATGGCGTGGTTGTGTGGCTTCATACGTATGAAGCCACAACCACGCACAACCACGGTTGTGTGGCTTCATAGGTATGAAGCCACAACCACGAGACGGTCAGGGTGACGGGGTCAGGGTGAGGGTTGTGGTTGGTGAGGGTTGTGGTTTGGGAGGGTTAGGGGTAGGGGAGGGGTAGGGGTAGGGTAGGGGTTGGGGTGAGGGTATAGGGGATAGGGTGAGGGCTAGGGTGAGGGGTAGGGCTAGGGGAAGGGTTAGGTGTAGGGTAGGTTTAGGGTTGGTGATGAACACTCCCCCCCTTCACCATGGAAGAACCCAACCAAGTAATAAACGTGCATGGTTGTGCCATAGAAAAAAGCGAGGAATTGGGCTTCATACGTCGTGAGGCATTTATGCCTCGCAGCATCATGTGTGTGCGGCATGTAGCTAGCTTCTGTGTGCTGACCTTTTTGTGAACTTTTACTGTGCACTGTGTAATGTAGGCTACATACTGTTGTGTTGTAACTTTTTGGATGTGTGCTATGGGTTACTATTAAAACCTGTACAGGAGAAGTTTATTTGTGAAAAAAGACGTCATTGAATGCTTTTTTTTATCATTGATTGTATTTTGGCGAATGCTCGTCCATTATTAATTAGAGGACCGGCTCTCCTTCTCGTGTCTCTTCAAATGGCGTCGTAGACAGGATTGAGGTTTCGCCATTTGTTTACAAAAAAATTCTTCTGCATTTGTTCTGTCTACGCTGTCTCTTCAAATGGCATCGTAGACAGGATTGAGTGTTTGCCATTTTATTTTCGTCATTTTTTGGATTTTGGATTTGTCTACGCCTTTTCATCATGGAGTAGAACTTTTCGCTATTTTTATTACGTGCTATTTACTTTGGATATACCCGGACTTTAGATTTTTCTACGAGTGAAATAGAGAACGGATTTATGTAATCATTGTGCGTTTCGTCGCGATCTGTGGATGTGATGGTCACCATCTAACTTTTTGCTTGCCCTGCAAGGACTGAAGACTTCATCAAATGATTGTATATTTTGGTTTACTTTTTATGTTGTGCAACTTTCATTGTACAAATTCTATTTGTAGAATTGTATGTATTTGACAATTTATATCCAAGCGTTTTTGATCTGTTGTAGTTTAAAGGCAGTTTTGTCTTTTGTGGATCTTTTTAAAGGTTCATTATTTTGTTGCACACATATTATTGTATTTGTAACTGAGTTTTTAGCTAGCTGCATCTTGCTTTTTACACCTGTGTGAGTGGTGTATTTTATGACTTCTTGTGACTTTGTGTATTTCAATTATCTTGGCATTGTGTAAATTTAAAGTCTTTTTAAGACTGTATGTGAGGTGGAAAGTTTTGAGTAGCAATTGTACGTTTGGTCTACACTGTGGTTAGACTATTTTGGACTTATATTTATATTGTCTGTTTATGTGCAGACTCGTTTTGTAGGTCATTGATTTAGACCTCATTTGAATTTTGTCAAGTCGTACTTTTAGTTTACATTGCTAGTATTATTCCAACCATGTCTTTGCCAGATTCTATTTTGAAGTCAAATAGTGCGATAGCTAGCAATTTAGCCAGTGCCATTAAGGATGCAGTATTAGATGAAGATGAAGATGATTATTATGACAGCCATATATTATGTAAACGTGCAGAGGATAGCATTCAAGCCATACTAAATAATAATACATCTGCCATTTTAAAGCTTTTCAAAAAGCCTGTTGTAGACAGTGATGAATTGCAGTCACCTGACCCTATTACATTTTCCCATTCAGTTGAGGTGGTTGATACTATTTTTGTAGAGGCTGAGTCACTAGTTTGTAAGCCAGTTGTTTTTGGAGCTGCTATTGTTTGTAGTTTAGAGGTGGCAGGAGGAGTTTTGTTTCTCCTACAGTGAATGTTTTAAATGATAGCCACCATGCAGTTTCCCAGAGCCAGTTTATAGTAGCCACTCATTTTGTTTGCCAGATGGCAAAGCTAAGGTAAAAGTAGGGAAGTCTCCCTTGTATTTAGGGATTGTAATTTATTTTCATGTACCTGTGTTGCCAGTAACGGTGACCATTGGTAGGCCCACAGTATATTTTATCTGGGGCTAGTGGCCAAATGCTATTACTTAAGTTTTTCTAGAATTATAATTGGAAGAAAACATGCACACTTTGCTGTCTTTGCTTTTGTGTAAATAGCAGAGGACCGTCTGTACACTTTAGGAGACAGAACATGCGTTTAGCTTCCTCTATGAGTTGTTTAGGCCTATTTTGTAATTTGTGTTAACAGGTGAAGCTTTTTCACCATGCATTTATATGTGCCCATGGGGGGTAATGGTGTTATTTGAATCTTGTATTTTGAAATTGGGATCTTCATGTGCAAGAACAGATAATTGAGTTTCTGGTACAGGTTCATATTTTATAGTGATCTTAGAGTGTTCTTGGAGAAATTTAAGTGCTATTTTTAATATGTATCAATCACTTTATATGGTTGGAGTCATTCTGTATACACTTCGATTTGATTTTTGGTTACCCTAAGTACGTATAGTCACGGGTTTTGTTCAGCATTTATTGTCTGGCAAGTTATCAAGATGTGTGTATTTTCATTGACTCCCAATTCCGGCTTTGTGGCCCTTACTTTAAGTAATGGGCGTTGCTCCATTTGTGTTTGATTTTCATTTGTAGTAAATTTGTAAAAAATTGTGTTTTATTTTATATACTGTTAGGGTAGCTTGTGTCGCTACACTATTATGTGGTGATACCTGACTTGAGTCGAAAGATTCACCTCTGCATGTATATTCTAAGTTCATAACTTTATCATCATTTGTGATGTAATTTTCATGGTATTGTGGATTTTGCCATGTAGTTATATTTTAAGGGACAAGTTGTTCCCATGATGATCATGTATTTTACTGACTTTTGGATTGATATAATTTCATGATTGTGCAGATGCTTTTATTCAGGTTTATATCCTGACTTGTCAAAGTTTGGTTCATGGAGATAGTTGTCATGTATGTAGTCTTTCACAATCTTTGTAATATGAGAATTTGATGATATCTAATTGCATTTTTAACTTTGTTCCCTAAGAACGTGTCGTGACGGGATTATGGGTTCCTAATTTTAGTGTAGTTGCTAAGTGAAATATATTTTTAGTCAGCTGTTTATTCTCACCAATTTATGGGATATTTTTATATACTCTTTTGTAGTGAGATATTTTTGTCTGACGTTTTCACCATGCTCACTGCCATGTATAGGACCACTTTTCAAGAAATGCTTTTATTGTATTAAATTCCCTTCTCATATTGTTGTTGTCACCCTATGTACTAATAGTGATGGGTCTTCACTCCCTTAACTGTGGATGCATACTTTTTTGTGATTGATAATATATTTGCCTTTTTGCTTTCTAAGCAATTACGTGAACTGTTAGCTAGCTGTATTTTATTCTCCATTGTTATCTTTCTTAGACTTGAATGAAACCAAACTGTTCTGCCTTTTGAAATCCAATTATTCATGTTAGAGTATAGATTGCCTAAAGTAAGGTTTGAATGTAATTATTATACTTCATGATTTGTTCATGCAGTTTAAAGACTACTTGTATACCAAGTGTTGTGTATAAGAGTTTTTGTATAGTCTTTAACCACCATTTATTCATGTTATTGTATAGTGTGTGGAGATAAGAAATTTCCCACCATGTATTAGTGTATTGAACTCTGGTTGACCTCAATGTATTACATTGTAACAACTTTGTTATTTGAGATTGGGTTCAAAAATTTGTTGTTTGGACTGTGTGTTCACATGTGGAATTTGCTATACAGGTTTTGTATTGGGAGGTACATGTACCTAAACTTTTAGTTACCCTTAACATAATTTTTGAGCTGACTTATAATACGTTTTTCGAAAAGAATGTTTTATCCATGCATGTGTGTCACTTTATAATTAGAAAACCTGTTGGGTGAATGTTCAGTGGATATTATTTGCAATGTAATTTTTCTGATGTATGAAGGATTCAGAATCCATCTGTACAGTATAGATCTTGTATATATATTAGTTCCAGATGGATATGGGTTATCTGTGTAAATTGTATTTTCCTAAATAACTTCAGGTCACACTTGTAGTTGTGTTTTAGACCACTCGGTCGCGTGGTTATAAAGTAGGGAACCTGTAGGGATCCCAAGTGCGCCCTCATCGTTCAACTTGTGGGAAAGTTAACTTTTGGAGTTGTCACGTGACAATCTCTCTCTTTTTCCATAGCTTCGTCTTGAAAGAGTAACTTATTTATTTGAGTGGTAATTCTCTCTATTTTTTTTAGGGAGCATGCTCTGGCCATGCTCCAAAAGCTATTCATTTGGGAGGGGTAGTACCTAGAAGCTCTCTGTGAGTATTGTTTTACGTTTAAACCCTCTTTGTATACCTGATTTACTGTGATTTTTAGGGTCATATTTGGGGTCATATTTGGATCGTTTTATTTGTAAACCATGTGTGTAGTATTGTCAGGCAGCATCATGTGTGTGCGGCATGTAGTTAGCTTCTGTGTGCTGACCTTTTTGTGAATTTTTACTGTGCACTGTGTAATGTAGGCTACATACTGTTGTGTTGTAACTTTTTGGATGTGTGCTATGGGTTACTATTAAAACCTGTACAGGAGAAATTTATTTGTGAAATAAGACGTCATTGATCGCTTTTATTATCATTGATTGTATTTTGGCGAATCCTCGTCCTTTATTAATTAGAGGACCGGCCTCCTACCCGTGTCTCTTCATGAATATAAAATGTTGTTTATGATATTATTTGTGAAATTAATGTTATTTTGTTGATAATGACTAGAAAATGGTTTATCACTAAGGTGTGGGTGTTTTATCACTAAGGTGTGTGTTGGGGGGGGGGGGGTTAAGCCCTCTTAAAAGACAGCCCTACATGTAGACTAACACTTTTTTGACTTACAAACTCTAATAAAAACTATCATCACCCGTTTGAACTTTACATAAAATCAGTGAGTGTATGCCAGGCTCACATGTAGATTGGTAATATGTTTTACTTTATGTGAAACGAGTTAGGTGTTGGAAATTTACTGTACAATATTATCCGTAATTTATTTCGCTTATCACAAACAAGAGTTTGAAATGTTGTCTTTATTAACAACAACTTAACTAAGCTGAGCGGGTACTTTACACTTTCTAGTGTATGCGCCACATTTAATCGCATTCAGAAATTGATGCTATGATATTAAATAGTTAACTGAAAGGGTTACACGAAAGTTTAAGACGAGCGATGATTTATGATTCATAAAATCTTGAGTAACGTTGGTAAAAGGAAATATTGTTTGTCTTGTTCGTCTTTTATGAACGGGCGCTGCAGAGATTGAATGTTGATATGCATTTTATACGTGTTCGGTGCATTTAGTAAACCGTGAAAAAAGGCAGCCTCACTTCTGTAAGGTATGCTTGTAATACATGAACTGTGATAAGGAAATTAAGAAATGATTATCTATAATTAAATTTTGTGAATATTAAATCTTTGTATTTAAAGGACGGAATTATCCCACATTTGACTTGGGGATAAAGAAATGAAGTGAAAGTAATCTTTGGTGATAAAAAAAAAAAGTTGTTACTGTGTATAAGAAAAATAACTTTAAGACATCTCTTATTCATGGGCTATTTGCAGGAGGGTGGTTTCATCAAGAATGAATAAAATAACAGCTAGATATGTGGTAGCGCCCTCTATGTAGTGACCAAATGAAATTTCTAAATATACATTATGCTATGAATACTGAAGTATATAATAGTTCATATAAAGCACTTGCAATGCTAGCACTGTGTAGTTTACAGAGGTTCTTATTTTATAAATTGAAATAAATACAGTGTATATTGAAGGCATTGTATACTTTTGGTAGTTGTCCAGCATCGACACTTGGGGTGTATAAAATAAACCTGTGAAAATTGGGTTCAATTGGTTATCAAAGTTGCAAGAAAATAATGCCCTTGTTACATAGAAGTGTAACATAGAAGTATGTGCTTTGAGAAAGCTTCATGCCTGAAGCCTTTCTCAGATTCAAATTTCTGGTTGAAAAACTACCTCTTTCTCTAAAACTACATTACTTCGATCAAAGGGGTCATTTCTAACAATGTGTGTATAGTATCAACAGCTCTCCATTGCTCTTTATCAAGCAAGTTTTTATGGACATTAACTTGTGGAATATTTACCAAAAGCACACCCTGCCTTTAAACTCTGATGAAGTAATATCAGGGGATCAGGGCAACTTGATGAGAGAATGCAATATTCTGATATGTTTTATAGGGAATAATTAGTGTTTTAATGCTTTAAAGGCATTATACAGGAAAGGATAAAAAACATCACTGCTTAATTGTATTCTGAAAGCCTACTGATTATGAAGTTCATACTAAAACTTTTTCTGTGAAATATTTCCTTCCAAAATGAAGTCATACTCTAGAAAACTGCAGCTGAAAACCTAAAAAATCGGGACAGCTGATTTCGGGTATTACAACAAAACTTAAGGACAATGTGTTCGGTGCTGAAAAGTACTATTCTCTCCTGACTCACACAAAGGATTTAGCCCACATTTTTACAGGTTTGTTATTTCATGTATATAGTTAATCACACAAAACATAAATACTGCATGGGACTATTTTGTCAGCTCTACCAATTCTGAATAACCTTTAAAAGCATTGTAAAGTAGAAATAGTGTAATTTGTTCATTTTGAGATAATGTGAATCTTACCTCTATATATGATTTTGTTATGAGGAACACAAGCAGCTGTTTAGCAGTACTAAAAATAAAAGACCAATAGACGCCATAGAGGTAAAATGATGACGAAACAATGGAAAACGTACCTGCATGTATGCGCGTCGCAGTAGATGGGCCAATGGGCATTTGACCTCTAGTTGAGGGCACCCTACTCAAATGACATAATGTGCATATAAAGTCTATTACTCTGTTAAATATTTTGTATTATTTATTCTGTAGTTTTTAATGTTAAGCGACTTATTAAGGTTTGTAGTCTAAGTTTATTTGCGAAACAAATTTGGTATAATTACCTGTACATTTTTTTGCTCTTATTAGAATGGTTTGAATAAACTTTTTTTGAACGGAAACCAACAAACAGTTCGCCATTTTCTTTTTCCTCTCCTAGCTCATGCTAAGGTCAAAGTCAAAGGTCATAGGGTGCATCTCATTATTATTTTTTTATTTGACCTAACCATGCTAAATTTTATTAATTAGTTCCGAGCGTTTTTTTTAAGCGGCAATTTGGCGCAGCGGGCTAGCTCACATCTCCCGGAATTCTGGAGCTGTGAGCTCGGGGGTTCAAATTCTGGCAGAACCCCTTTTTACCAGTAAAAAATAACTTTTTTTAAATTTTTTGTCATTTTTAACTGAGCTTTCATGAAAATTTAACGGTTTTTGACCTGATGAATATTAGAATGGCCTAAATTTGAAAAATGTTCTGAAAATATTTTCCCTGGCTATACACTTGGATTTTTAGATGATCTGAGTGTTGACCAAGGACCTTGAAGGTTGGGGAGTGAAATTTCTAAGTGCTAAGGGGCCTGGGAGGTTGATGGGCCGTGATGTTGCTGGACAGTCGGTCGGACAGTGGGCTGGGCTGGTTGGGATGACGGCTTTGGGTTAGGGTAGGGGGATGGTAGGGATGATGGGCTGTGGTGTTGCTGGACAGTCGGTCAGACATTGGGCTGGGCTGGTTTGGATGAGGGCTTGGGGTTAGGGTAGGGGGGGATAATGTTGCTGGACAGTTGGTCGACAGTGGGCTGGCTGGTTGAGATGACGCTTGGGTGATGGTAGGGGGATGGTAGGATGATGGGCTGTGATGTTGCTGGACAGTTGGTCAGACAGTGGGCTGGGCTGGTTGGATGACGGCTTGGGGTTAGGGTAGGGTGGATGGTAGGGATGATGGGCTGTGATGTTGCTGGACAGTCGTCGGACAGTGGGCTGGGCTGGTTGGATGACGGCTTGGGGTAGGGTAGGGGGATGGTAGGGATGATGGGCTGTGATGTTGCTGGACAGTCGGTCAGACAGTGGGCTGGGCTGGTTGGGATGACGGCTTGGGGTTAGGGTAGGGTGGATGGTAGGGATGATGGGCTGTGATGTTGCTGGACAGTCGGTCGGACAGTGGGCTGGGCTGGTTGGGATGACGGCTTGGGGTAAGGGTAGGGGGGATGGTAGGGATGATGGGCTGTGATGTTGCTGGACAGTCAGTCGGACAGTGGGCTGGGCTGGTTGGGATGAGGGCTTGGGGTGATGGTAGGGGGATTGTAGGGATGAGGGCTGTGATGTTACTGGACAGTAGGTCAGACAGTGGGCTGGGCTGGTTGGGATGACGGCTTGGGGTTTAGGTTAGGGTGGATGGTAGGGATGATGGGCCGTGATGTTGCTGGACAGTCGGTCGGACAGTGGGCTGGGCTGGTTGGGATGACGGCTTGGGGTTAGGGTAGGGTGGATTGTAGGGATGATGGGCTGTGAAGTTGCTGGACAGTCGGTCGGACAGTGGGCTGGGCTGGTTGGGATGAGGGCCTGGGGTGATGGTAGGGGTGATGGTAGGGTGATGGGCTGTGATGTTGCTGGACAGTCGGTCGGACAGTGGGCTGGGCTGGTTGGGATGGCGGCTTGGGGTTAGGGTAGGGGGGATGTTAGGGGGGATGGGCTGTGATGTTGCTGGACAGTCGGTCAGACAGTGGGCTGGGCTGGTTGGGATGAGGGCTTGGGGTTAGGGTAGGGTGGATGGTAGGGATGATGGGCTGTGATGTTGCTGGACAGTCGGTCGGACAGTGGGCTGGGCTGGTTGGGATATCGGCTTTGGGTTAAGGTAGGGGAGACGTACTAGTAGTCATCATACTGGGGTGATGGGTGGCAAGGCATTGGATGATAAAGATGGGAAGATGACTTGTGCAAAGGACTAGCAAATTGATGGGTAGTCAGTTGGAGGTAGGGGTGGTGGACTAGTCTAAATGCGGGGATTTGGTTGGCTGGACATGGGCATGATCAAGATGGTTTGACGACTCTGCGATGGGGCCAGGGGATGGGAGGTTGATGGATTGTTGGATTTGAGGGTAGGGGTGATGAATTAGTAGTCGTTATGTTTAGGTGTGGCTGCATGGTTGGACATGGGTATGATCAAGCTGGGTAGTGGACTCTGCGATGGGGCCAGGGGATGGGAGGTTGATGGATGGTTGGATTTGAGGTTTGGGGTGATGAATTAGCGGTTGTTATGTTTGGGTGTGGCTGCATGGTTGGACATGGGTATGATCAAGCTGTGTAGTGAGCTAGGGCATGGAGATAGGAGGTTCTGGGTGGTTGGATTTGAGAGTAGGGGTGATGAACTAGTAGTCATTATGTTTGGGTGTGGCTGGTTAGACACGGGTATGATCAAGCTTGGTAGAGGACTAGGGCATGGGGATGGGAGGATGCTGGGTGGTTACATTTGAGGGTAGGGGTGATGAACTGGTAGTCGTTATGTTTGGGTGTGGCCGGTTGGACATGAGTATGATAAAGCTGGGTAGAGGACTAGGACATGGGGCCAGGGGATGGGAGGTTGATGGGTGGTTGGATTCGAGGGTAGAGGTGATGAACTAGTAGTCGTTATGTTTGGGTGTAGCTGCATGGTTGGACATGGGTAAGATCAAGCTGGGTAGAGGACTAGAGGTTGGGACAATTATGCTGGGTGGTTGGATTTGAAGATAGGGGGATGGGCTATGTAGTCATGCTTGGCAATAGCTAGCAGGGAATAGGCATGGTCAGGATAGGTATCAGACTGGGCCATGTTGAGAGGCTGGTTGTTAAGTGGGAATAGGTTCAAGGGACTTTACTGTGCGAGTTGAATTGATGTAAAGGAACAGTTCAAATTGTACTGAAGGAATTGCTCCCTTGCAATTAAAGAAGCTATGGTACATACAAATTCTAAAGGGAATTATACTTTTTTGCTAACGTGATTATAAACTCTATTTGCTGCAGCCATCTTTGTTGGATTTCCAGTCTACTCATATAGGCATATCACTGGATTATATGAACTGGTGTACTGAATGGGGCCAGTTTATTTTATTCGCGCAAAGTTGGATTTTGTTACATAATTTTTGTGTGTGGGGCTCAAGTCGGGTTTGTTATTTTAATTAACTTGCGTTAATTACGCTCTGTGTCTGCTTAATACTTGTAGCCAAACACATAATTTGTTCAATAATACCACACAAAGTAAGGGAACACAACAGATTTCTTGCTACATTTATAGAATCATTTTATTTGACAACTCCAAACATCATACAATAAACAAAATAATTTTAACATTAGTGTAAAAACAATAATTTTACTGTGAAAAAAAGAGGAAACTTAATTTTTAAGCGCGAGTTTAAATTTCATTTAACCCGAAATCACAATTATTAATGTTTTGTCACAGATTTTGTGCTAGTTTTGCTTTTTCCTATTTTGTGTAATGTTAACTTGCACATGGTGGCATTGTAGGGATAAAAATATTTTAGGACCATCGATTCCGATAGAAAGATTTAAAAATATTATGCTTTTTAAAAAGGTAATTTAAAGGAAATAATTTAGTGCTTTTCGCAAAAGTACATTCATTCTACTTAACCAGTAAAACTGTCATCAATTTAGGTATTTTATGTCAAGAAACTATCACAAAGAATTTTCTTCAGAAATTCTGTGTACATTCATGGTTTTGATTTTAATTAATCAATGACCTGATATCTAGAAAACCCTAAACTTTTTGGAATTTACCATAGTAATGTGAAACACCCATGAAAAGGTCAAAAACTTACCCCAGGGACTGATTTTAGATTTTTATGTCACCATAAAGAGCATTTTCTCTACAATCTGAAAGATAATGAATGTGGTGAACCTTGTCACTTTCAAAATGAAATATAAAAACTAAACTTTTTTTTAAATTTGGTTGAAGCACATTGCTTATAGATCTCCAACTTCATGATTTCAAAATACACACAATGTGTGCTTGGTTGCAAATGGTGAGCTTACCTTTTACAACATTTTTGTACTTGTAATAATAGCATCGGTTTGTACTTGACATCACTAATTAACATGTCTAAAATCTTCCTAATAATACCATTAAGTTATTTACTCATGATTTCTTGATGTGTAGAATGCCTAAAAGACATTCATTGTTTCCTTCATGAGTTGCTCTCCTCAAACTCTGAAGCCTCCATGATTGAAGTAAAAGTTATTTGCTACACACTTGGTTGTGGGACATCAGTTTTCTAATGCTATGAAAATTTAAATATTTAAGAAAACATTTACAAAGAGGTGAGAAAGAGGTGCACGAAAATAAGAAAGCTGGAATGAGCTTGCTCTCCCCATGGTGGTATCATTTTGCTCCTGTCCATGAAACCTTATTAGCCATCCAGATTGACTTGAGTTTTAAAACAGTTATTTTTTTAATTTTTTTGTATTCGACAAAAGTACGTTTACCTTAATTTGCCTGAAATCTGATTTGCCTGAATGGCAATATCTAAACTGAAATTGATGAGCGTTTTTAATCGAGAAAGACGTGAAGTTCAACAAACTCCATGGTTTCCAGGGATACCTTTGGCAGACACGTAAACACACACCTTTGGCAGACACGTAAACACACATAGACAATCCGTTGTGTTGCGTGCACAGTAACATGCGCACACCGTGTTACGCTTTGTTTGCCACGTAACAAAGAGGGAAAAGAGGATCGAGCTGTAAATCTCCCTGTGCCTGTAGATTTTTGTGCATTACCCAATTCCAGTCCTTTTTGCAAGATAAACAAAGATTACATGAAATCGATACGCTGCCACCATTGTATTCTACATGGGAGGTAAGACTTAAGGCCAAGGTTTGGCCATATCACAGTGAAAAAATCCACATTTTCTCAAAAAAAAAAACCAGTGCATTTTATGAGAACAGATGTTGTCTTTAAAACATGGCTTCATTGTGACAACGATATTCTGAACAAAAAAGGAATTCTGAAAATCAATCCTGCAGGTGAGTCTGGAAAAGTTTCATAATTTCTGGCTATAAGAGCTTATAACTACAGAAAAAAAGATGTGCAGATTTTTCTCAAAGCCTAGTATCTTGAATTGTTCAAAATCTCATGATCTCATCTCAAATTTACTTGTTGATGGAGAAGACATTGTTGAAACTTGAAGCCACTCCGCATTTGCATCATGCATCTAGTTTTGGTGAGGTAGACTTCATGACAATGGCACGTCTGTAGCTAGCCTAAATAAACTGCAAAAAAATTTTTAAAAAATTGTTTAAACATGTTTATACATAATATTCTTCCAAGCCTTATATCATCAAACTGTCCAAAATCTCTTGGTGCATCTCAAATTACTGGTTGTTCATAAATTTACCTGTTGATGGAGAAGACATTGTTCAATCTTGCATGATACATCTACTTTTGGAGAGTTAGACTTCATCTGGCGTGTCTGTAGCTTCACGAAAAAAAGAAGAAAAAAAAAGGGAGAGAGACATAAAAGGTTGAAAAATTAGGGAGAGGCTAAATTAATTACATCATTAGCAAGGTTACACGGTTACCAGACTGATCGTCTAGTTACAAACTTACATTTTTTCAGTTCGGATAATTTTTAAAAATTTCACTCTGCGAAACGCAAACCACATTGTGATCACGATGTACACAGCGCACAATCCTTGTGACACACAAGCAGTCATATCTTTTCCATTTTACAGGCTTGTAGTGTTCAATATCTCGTTACTTTTCGTGCTTCAATACAGCTAAGAAACATTGAATGCTAGAGGGCATTTCAGAACGGTGCGATTGTCATGAGAGTACACAGTTATGGAAATGAAGAATATATGAACGAAATTTCAGCTTCTTAAATCGGGTAAAAACAATGCAACACAAACATTTGTTGAAATTCTGTTCAGAGAAGTGTTATACCCAGGACGTCAGTGCAGTGCAACTGATGAGCCTACACTTGTCAATGTGTCCGACCAATACACTTCCCAGCACACGCTCTAGTTCAGAGTTGGAACTTCAAAAAGTTACCCCCCCCACAGTCTTTAAAATCTTTGTGTGAAACTCTTATAAAATAAAACCATCATTATCACATCAAGTAAGCAACTCACCTTCACACTTTTGTGGTAGGTGTCCTTAAAACTTGGTGAAAAACTTGAAATTTTTGTGTTGACGCAGTCAGTTTGTCTTTAAAAACGGCGGTGCGATGTCCTGCATGTGTCACGTGAACTTGCAACGGCTTTCACAAACAATGTGCATAACGAAACAAATGTGTTCTCATTGAACAACTCATCATTATTTGGTCATGGACAGATTTGCTTTTTATCTGAAGTTAAAAAACAAAAAAATTAAGTGAACAGTAAAAGTTAAAAAATAAATACAATGAATAAAGAAAAATAAAGCACAATTGATCATAAAAATGCTCAAAACGAACCAAGTGATCTTGCGCCCAAGATTTCAGAAAATAATTTGCATAACAAAACAAAGTCCACATCCTTGACCAAACAATCATTTTAACTGGGGAAGTGTCAGTTCCCCTATAGTGGAATTTTATAAAGAGAGTTTTATCAGGAAAAAATGTTTAAATTCAGAAGCTTAAAATCTTGCTTCTAAATAAAAAAATATATATATATATATATATATAAATAATAGGGTGTTTTAAAATGTAATTTGTTAATTATAACTTTTTCTTTAATAGTCGCAGCCACCCTTGCACGTCCATATTTAGTAACATTGAGTTCAGGGTAAGATTTGAACCTGGTACCTCCAAACAGTGGCATAACTAAAGGTGCATGGTCGACCACCTTCCCCCCTCCCCAATTGATGTATGTTAAGTTAAAATTAAAATAGGAGAAATGTCCATTTTAACGGAAATAATACCCAGCAGTCTCTTCCAGATCTTCTGTAAAGTCTGTGCTATATCTCTTATGTGTCAACCTTGTTTCGATAGCCCCTAGGCTACCGTGCCTGATGCGAGATGGCAAAAATGTCCTCAACTACAAAGTTGCATGCTGGAAGCCAGGAAAAGCCATTGAAAACTCCTGAGCTGGGAGAGCATTGATCTAAAATATCTGCTTTATTTGAGGCATCACTTTGTTCTTTAAGTGTATAGACAAATAGTCTATCAATATTTTAGGGTTGGTGGGTGGGTGGGTGGGTGGGGTCAAAACAAATTTGAAAAAGAAACAAATATGTCTAAAATATCTGCTTTATGAGGCAATCACTGGCTTTATTATGAAAATGACCTATCGTTGCAAGTGTCAAATAAATTGGAGAAAAGTTACATTTTTAATTCTTGGGGAAGTAATAAATTTGAAAAAATTCAGATAATAATAAAAATTTCAATTATATTTTTTTAGAAGAATAGTGAAAAGATGAAATAATACATGCAGTATAATCTTTATTACAGCAGCACTTTCACCGATGTGTGTAAAGCACTGTATATTCAGTACTTCCCCGATTCTGGGAAAAAAATCCACAGGCATATTACTCGGTGGATTCGAACCCACAGTGTTTTGGTTCATAACTGACTTTGTCAGAGTGAAATTTGAAACGTGACATCATTGGATCTCAACAACAAATGTATCTTACATTCTAGAGGATTTTTTTGTCAGAATGTTATTGTGTCAAGTAATGAACCACAAGGGAAACTGACTGGTAAATTTCAAATATTGGTTGAACAAAGAAAAATTGACTAGAGCGGGATTTGAACCAACGACCTCCGATTAACGTACCGCGCTTTACCAACTGAGCTATCTAGCCCTATATTGGCGGTCTCCCTATTTTGTCAATATCTTGTTTAGGGTGCCATGCAACCGTTAACTGCCGTGTAGCCAGGATCACACCCAAGTTTACGATGCAACCTGGGAAGCGTTATTGTGTCACTATACTCACATGTCAAATAGATTAAGAGTCCAGTTGACCATCAGGTCAGTGCTGGTATCGACATCAATGGAGCTCCATCCTCGACACTGAGTTGTGTAGAACACCTCATAGAGTACGTCTTGCAGTTGACCGACGTTCATGACCAAACACCGATGTGATTGTGGACAACTCTACCACATGTACTGCAAAGAGAGAGATCTTCTTTTTAAAAAGCCATTTTCAAAATTAGAAAAATCTTTGTAAGGGGATGTTTTGGTGCATAACTGACTTTTTTAGAGCGAAATTTGAAACGTGACATCATTGGATTTCAACAGCTAATGAATCTTCACATTCCAAAGGACGATTTTTTCGTCAGTCAAAAGATCAAATTCAAGGCCGGTTTAACTGAAGAATACTCTAGAAAGTCAGTTATGAACCAAAACATTCCCGTACAAAAAAGCAGAGACCCATTTTTCTCAGAATGATGCCATCGGATGTTTTGGATGCTGACAAATTTTGCACTGGAAGGGTATCGAATACAATGGCAATTTACACCACTTTAAGGTGAGGTTAGAGACTTGTAACTTTTTCACATGAGGACTCTATCTATTGGAAAATGAGAACATCACTTAATTGAATTGGTCATTTCCCTCCCTCTTTAACATATAAATACTTACAGTTGATGACTTTTTGGAGCGTCCTGATCTTCATGGCTGCTCTGTAAGATGCTAGCTGGATGTTGCCCCTTTCATCTACACGAACATAAAACAAAATTAAAATCACTACATGATTAGCATCAGAGTCTTAGGGTAAGTGTTGAATTACAAGGTCAGGTCTCAAATTTGACACTTGACCACTGGCCTGAGGCCAGTGATTTTAGCATCGGGCCGGTAAACTCATGTCTGGACAAGTCCGGCGATCTTGTGTTTGTGTTAAAATGTTGACTTTCAGTCTGATAAACACAATTCTGTTGATTATCGAAGCTTACTTACCCATAATATACAAATGATATCAATCTTCTCCAAGTGCTTTTTCAAAATTCAAACAGTTCAATTATTAATCTGTGTTGGCATTTTTTCTCCTCACTTCAATTCTGGTCTTGTACTCTAAATTCCGGTTCGTAAAAAGTTTGAGCTACAAGCCCAAATTCTAGCCCTGAAGATGTACACCACGTCTTGCCAGACTTAACTTGCCAGACTTAACTTTAAAGGGCATCTTTCTTTTTTTTGACTATCGTCTTGAGAAAGAGCTTTACTTGTGATGTTTTCCTTTTACTGGCACTTTTTTAAAGGGTCTCCAGATACTATGTGCTTTATATCAGGGCCTGAAATACCCAATGGATGGACCACTGCCCAGTAATTTAAGCATCGAGTCAGTGACCTAAAAAAATTGAGTATTTTAACTAGAAATCTAAGCGTCCATTTGGTTGCCGGAGCTGCATACTCCTGAGGGGTTAAATTGGTTCCAGAATGCACAGTGCCAAATGAACAGGTGTAATACACTACTGCAAGGTACTTGGGAAAATATTGGGTACCAATGACCTCATCGCTACAGACGAGTTTGCCTTGCATCAATGGGTATCTGTGTTGTTGCATGATTTTGGAGGTTTCTTCCCGCACACTATCCTGCTATGATCTGATATTCTGCCACGTTTTTTTTCACATGGGTGCGCGTTCCCATTTGGCAGTTGAGAGCAAAACATTTGTTTGTCTCATGAAACCTTTGCAGTCACAACATGCACAACAGCCGCCCATGCCCTTGTGGAGAAAGGAGACCATCTTGAAATTCAAGCCTGGCTTACAAATGCCGTGTAAGGTGGTACTGGAAGGAAACAGGATCCGATCCAGAGAACCCTTTAAGAGTTGAGGGTTTTACTTTTAACACTTACCGATCATCCGTGGAGCTTTGATGAACTCTGGGTGATCCCATTGTGTCCTCTCCGACAGATGACTGAAATTATAAAAACCAATCTTATATATAAAGTGTAATATTTCAAAGTAATCCACTACTAACATGCAAACACAATTTGTATTTCTTGCCCACTATATAGCTGCGGTATGCTTTATTAAAAATTCAAATTACAAAACGATTTAGACAGCCAAATCATATTTATAAAAATTCTCCCATCAAGATATTACTAAACTGACTTAGGTTATGTTTTCAATATATTGTAAAGTTGTCCAACATGCATGCAACTGTAACTTCACCAAAAAAGAGGAAATTACAACATTTCAATGATTTTGTATCTAGTATTTTTCAATTTTGAATGGTAAAACTGAGAATAAAAAAAAGGAAATCAGCTGATGCGAGGAAAAGTTGCATGCCTGGTCCAAAGGCATCAATTTATAAAATGATACCTAGGCTTGGAAAAATAAATTTAAAAGCTGGAAAAGCAAAACTTGGCTTTAGCCCTCCTACTGTCAGTGACTCTTGGCAACATTTCCAGTGAGTTGACCAACCACTTGAAACCGTTCGACTGCCAAGGTTGTGTACTGTGGCACAACTGTGCACAGAACTAAGTGTGTACTGTGTACATGCATTCCCTCATGGTATCATATTTCAGGCTGGCATAGTTTATCTATCATTCAAAACCACTTGAATGGTATTAAATGGTCAGACAGCAAAAGAGGGTTAGTCTAGTTTTTAGAAGTCAAAAATGGCTGGAACTTGGTTCAGTTTTAATATGTATTTCTTGTTCTTGCAATATGCTGAAACCTACCCAACACCATCTTTAGGGCTAAAGCTATGTCCATTCTATATAAGGTCAACCCCTGAACATTCCATTCGCAGAAAGACATCTAGTGGATTGGTCCTAGAATCAGGGTTCTGCCCACAGTGGTCGGTGCCGGAAAACCCGCCCGGCACTCAGGATTCCCAAACACAACTGGCAGAATTTTCTCTGTTTCCGACCACCACGCATTTTCCAAATTAAAAAAATTCCACTTCGTTTTCCTTTCAAAGGTTTTCAACGATATGTAAAATTGGGTATTTACCAGTAAAAATGGAATACGAAGCCATGAATTTTGAGTACTTCTTTGATTTGAGTCTATTTATATGATCTACCGTGTAACTGATCCATCTCGCAATGGTTTCTGGGGAAACATTTTTCAACCACTAAAGGAATCCTGAGCAGACCCTGTACTCTGTAGAATGGATGGGGAGAAGCCCAAAGTTTGACTTACTTGATGTAATACGGAATGCGGAATTCAGCCTTCTGCCATCTTTGTATCCATTATGGCAAGCCAACATCAAACTCCGAGAAGCTGAAGTTGCACTCGAATGAAACAATCTGCCTTAAAAAGGTTTCAGTTCAGGTCCCACACGGTAATACAATTTTTCTGAATCTTTGAATTTAAGTACAGACTGAATTTTGAAATTTAAAGTTTTAAAACTAAATTAAAAAAGCTTGACTTTTATACAGCACTCGCTGTAAAGTAAATGTACCCTTCATATTGCATAAAAGATGAAATTTTATTCCACAATCTGATAGACCATACCACTGGGCACACTTTGTTTTGGAGGTGGTTAATTCGGCGCACTAATTAGTACCTAATTAGTCGCTTGAATACGCGCCATTTTCTATCATGCGTTAGCGGTATAGCACTTGTTTCATACTACTTACTATTAGGACAGCACTCGCCGTAAAGTAAATGTACCCTTCATGTTGCATAAAAGATGAAATTTTATTCCATAATCTGATAGACCATACCACTGGGCACACTTAATTAACCTCGAGAACACAGGCCATTTCTTATCATGCGTTAGCGGTATAGCACTTGTGCATATACTACTTACTAATTAGCCTCAAGAACAAAGGCTGGAAACCTTGTTTTAGGTCCTTGTATTCTACATTTGGTTTTGTTTTAACTGATCCTTTTTAAACCCATGAATATACAATTAATCTTGCGGATAAACATTTGTGTTAAAAAATAGAAACATATACATGTACATGTATATAATGTAATAAATATACATATATTTATCGTCGTCTAGTATAGAGCCTAAGGTCGTTAATTTAAACTTCAAATCCGTAATCATCAAAAAGTTCGTTAAAGTGAAAAATGCAAATAAGTTCGAAAAAAACAGAAACTGAATGTTTCGTTTTGTCAAAGACTACTCTTGATCAATAAACTCAATTTACCAGGAGTTCCAAAATATGCCAAACCAATTTTATGAAATCCATACAAATTGCACTAACGACCTTTTAGTCCTGAGCCGACAATATATAACACAGGCCTTACGCATTTGTAAAACAGTGACACATTTTTTTCTTCTTCTCAGTATTCATTGTTAAAATCAAATCATGAGGTACTCCGTTGTTGAACAAACGCATTGGCCACTCTGACTCATCACCCACGAGTCCATCAGCTGCTGCGTGCTCGTAACGGGAGTCTTTATCAGTCGTTTTTAAATAGTAAAAAAAAATTGACATTTACTTTACGGCGAGGGTTGTCCTAATAGTAAGTAGTATGTACAAGTGCTATACCGCTAACGCATGATAGAAAATGGCGCGTATTCAATCGGCTAATTAGGTATTAATTAGTGAGCCGAATTAACCCACCTCCAAAATTAAGTGTGCCCAGTGTTATGGACTATCAGATTATGGAATAAAATTTCATCTTCTATGCAACATGAAGGGTACATTTACTTTACGGCGAGTGCTGTCCTAATAGTAAGTAGTATGTACAAGTGCTATACCGCTAACGCATGATAGAAAATGGCGCATATTCAAGCGGCTAATTATGTATTAATTAGTGAGCCGAATTAACCACCTCCAAAATTAAGTGTGCCCAGTGTTATGGACTATCAGATTATGGAATAAAATTTCATCTTTTATGCAACATGAAGGGTACATTTATTTTACGGCGAGTGCTGTCCTAATAGTAAGTAGTATGTACAAGTGCTATACCGCTAACGCATGATAGAAAATGGCGCGTATTCAATCGGCTAATTAGGTATTAATTAGTGCGCCGAATTAACCACCTCCAAAATTAAGTGTGCCCAGTGGTATGGTCTATCAGATTATGGAATAAAATTTCATCTTCTATGCAACATGAAGGGTACATTTACTTTACGGCGAGTGCTGTCCTAATAGTAAGTAGTATGTACAAGTGCTATACCGCTAACGCATGATAGAAAATGGCGCATATTCAAGCGGCTAATTATGTATTAATTAGTGCGCCGAATTAACCACCTCCAAAATTAAGTGTGCCCAGTGTTATGGTCTATCAGATTATGGAATAAAATTTCATCTTCTATGCAACATGAAGGGTACATTTACTTTACGGCGAGTGCTGTCCTAATAGTAAGTAGTATGTACAAGTGCTATACCGCTAACGCATGATAGAAAATGGCGCATATTCAAGCGGCTAATTAGGTATTAATTAGTGCGCCGAATTAACCACCTCCAAAATTAAGTGTGCCCAGTGGTATGGACTATCAGATTATGGAATAAAATTTCATCTTTTATGCAACATGAAGGGTACATTTACTTTACGGCGAGGGTTGTCCTAATAGTAAGTAGTATGTACAAGTGCTATACCGCTAACGCATGATAGAAAATGGCGCGTATTCAATCGGCTAATTAGGTACTAATTAATGATCAGAATTAACCACCTCCAAAATTAAGTGTGCCCATTGGTTTGGTTTATCAGATTATGGAATAATATTTCATCTATTATGCAACATGAAGGGTACATTTACTTTACGGCGAGCGCTCTTATAATAGTTAGTAGTAGGTACAAGTAACGCATGATAGAAAACGGCGCGTATTCAAGCGGCTAATTAGGTACTAATTAGTGAGCCGAATTAACCACCTCCAAAATTAAGTCTGCCCAGTGGTATGGTCTATCAGATTATGAAATAAAATTTCATATTTTAAGAAACATGAAGGGTACATTTACTTTGGGGTGAGTGCAAGTTTTTTAATCAGTTGTGTAAAATGTTGAAGATGATGAGGTCTTAATTGTGTCGGTCAATTACTGTTCAATTAGACAGCAAAGTAATCAAATTTTACCTTGAAGTATTGTCAGTGATATGTTCTCAAAGAATATTGGACAAATTATACGAATATTTATTACAATTTTTTAAATTCGTTAAAATAAGAAAGAAGGGGGAGCCAAAAGTGTTACCGCCTTTAACTGCATGGATTCCAATTTTCCTGAATACGCGGCTGGCCGGTCCTTGAATACGCGGATGAAAATCTGGCCCAATACGCGGCTAGCTTCAGTCTGGTACAGTTTTATAAACAAATAATAATGGCTGGAAGTTGGTTTTACCATTCACCTAATATTCTTTATATAAAATGAGAGTTAAGACCACCATATTCAGTGGTATAGAACAAAAATGTCAGAAACAAGGTTTGGAAGTTTATTTTGTCTTTTTTTTATTCCCCTATGACAAGCTGGCTCGGCACATACTTCTGTGAACAAAAACTAAGGCTGTATCCAATTTGGCGACTACAGCTATGGCTATGACTGTTGCTAAGGGTGTTGCTAATGACGTCCTATATACTTCAACGTATGATGATGCGGAAACCTAGCCGTAGCCATATCTGTAGCCGCCAATTTGGACACGGCCCAAGTCTATGCATTGAACATTGCTTTACCTTTGTATTACTATAGTATAAGGAGCACATTCTTGGCATTGGTGCCCCTTCAAAAGTTTCCCATAGACTTTAAGATTTTCCAATGGAAGTGCCCTTTACAAAATGAAAATGGCCTTGCCCTCTCAAAAATTAAATTCCAGGCCTGGCAGTCTGCAAACTATTCTAACTTTGGATGACATCTTTGATAACATATCTTTGATTGACAGCAGCAAAACATTTGCAAACTTCTTTTGTAAGGCATTTGGTAAAAGCTTCATTTGATGTAATTTTGTCAGGTTGTTTATCATGGGTTGTTTATTTTTAGTTAAAAAATCGGGAAAGAAATTGACTCTTCCTAAAACCAATGATGTAACTGTTCTTTTAACAAAACATGTCAAGATTTAATTTCATTTGAATGAATATAACATAAGAAACAATTGTCTGGGAGATTTTGCAATTAATAAACATGAACATAACACCACCATAGAGAAAAGAAAGAGACTCCTGCAGGCATGATATGGACGGACACAGCCTGATGGCACATTGTACGAAAATATAAAATCTGATACCTCATGGAGATTGCACCGTTTGATTTTTATCAATTCTTTTGATATGAAGAAAAGGGGGGCACATCTTCACAAAAACTTTGCATTCAGAACCAACACTTTCCCCAAATGATAACAATATACATGGTTCCTACCCCTAAACTTTTTAGTTCTTATTATCTGGGCCCAATTTCATAGAGCTGCTTAAGCAGAAAATATTGCTTTATGTATTCCCTCAGAGTTTTCTAGCCTTTACGTCGTACAAACAATCTGGCTCTCACAAACAGTGGTCCAACCACACTCTGTTGGTTGGACTACATCGAGGTTGCTTTGCCTGACCCAATACAAAACATCAGGGCAGAAGTTCGTAAAGCTGCTTAAGCAGAAAATATTGCCTAACAATTTTCTGCCAGCAGAAATCGGCAGGATACCAGTCACAAATTGTACATGTGACATGGTAGTTTGGCTGGTAACCTTATTCTGGTAAGCACAATTTTGCTGTGCTTAAGCTACTTTTTGTGCTTAAGCAGCTCTAAGAAATTGGGCCCAGATGTATTGATGAAGTAATTTCTAACAACAAAGTAGATACGAAAATAAACAAAATTGTAAACATAAAGATAAAACTCTGTGGTCATGTGTTATTTTGTCATCTTTTAACAAAAAATATTCTGGTTTGATATAAATTTGGAAGACCATTTTATGCATACTCCCCATCAAAATCATTTCGCTTTGGCTTGACCTATTACATCTGTTCAAACTAAAAACGGGAATCAAACTTATTGATCATGATTTGCTTGTTGCAACATTCTGCATATTCTTTTTCCAGCATAATTGGCAAGGCAGAACATTTATATAATGTTGTAGAAATTATGTCCCAAATTAAAATGTAACGCTTATCAGCGAAATATGCAGCAAATTGTTCTACATCATGAGAAATTAGCCAGCAGGAACAATGAATCTGGTTCCTGGAAATGTCATCTACTATCGGAACGGGCTATCAGGCCACTCCCTTACACCCTGACCAGAGAGGGTGCTTTAAAGCACATGTACATTGGTAATTTTCAAAGACTAGTATCCACACTTTATGTGACCCAACATATACATGAAATAACAAAGCTGTGAAATGTTAAGCACAATCGGTTTTCGGAGTCATGAGAAAACAATGAAAAACCCCATTATATGTTTTCACTGTTTTCAAACATCAGGGTTTTGGACACGCTCGATAAAGACTAAGTGTTTTACTCATTTCCTAAAAACTATAGCATTTCAAGCCAAACTATTTCAAGGGAAGTTTACCACCATGACCATCTTCATACCATGTAAGTTATGTGCAAATTTGTGATTATTTAAATTTTCAATCTTACCAATGTTGTACACACCCTCCTTTAAGTACCACACAAACAAAAACAAACGTGATTACTGGTAAAAAACCGACAACATCACATGTCACCTCTTCCCTCCCATCTTTCTTCCATAAAACGGTCTAGTCCCCCCCCCCCTTCTGGATCTTCCCCGCCTGATTTGATGCTTTGGGGTCCCTGTTAACCGTCCCCTTGGTGTGGAGGAACGACCAGAGGAGGTTAGCGTTTCCTGAATGCTCCAAGATCTTAGCAAGCTGCTCTTGGGTTAGGGCACTCAGCTCTGTGAAATCTCTGATGGACTTGAGAAGACGCCTGGAAGAAACAAAAACGTCAGATTTGTTTTTTTCTTTTGAAAGGGAATTTGCAATGAGTAGTAACAGAGGACCACGGAAGGTGTCACTTAAAAAGAGGCGGGATAATGGGGGAGAGTTGGTTGACGAGAGAGAAGGAGGAGACAACAAATATGGTATGAGTAAATAACATCTCAAGTCAAACTTCACCAAAAGAGAGGAAATGACAAAATTTCAATGATTTTGTACAGTATTTTTCAATTTTGAATGGTAAAACTGAGAATAAAAAATAAGGAAATCAGCTGATCCAAGGAAAAGTTGCATGCCTGAATCTTTACTGAAAAAAATACTTGAACCCAAAAAATTACGGACAAACATTTTATTTCATATGACTTCCCCAAATCGTAAAAAAAACTATATTTTTTAAAAAAAAAATTGGTCCCTGTGGGGTTTTTCCCTCAAATTTTTAAAAGCAGGGGCGAAAAAAGAAAAATGGCCCCCCAGGGGGAAAAAAAAAAAAAAAAAAAAAAAAAAAAAAAAAAAAAAAAAGGGGAAATGCAAAATACATAGGGTCGCATGGTTTAAGGCATGGAATGTCTTATGTCTAAAGGGTGAAAAAAAATAAACAAGTGGTGTACCGGAAGGTATGCCCAACCCTTTGTGCTCGGGGGCCCTTGTTGCTACTAAATTAAGGTTTTCCTAGTCATATAAAATATTTCATCTTTTCCAAGTAAACTGGGTTACCCTTTAATGGAACAATGGGGTTAAACTGGGACATAATGGTACAAACCTTATTTTGCACTTTTTTTTGAAAA
>JASTWB010000121.1:0-49085 GCA_032158295.1 Pycnopodia helianthoides
TATCCATAATCTGAATCCATAGTCTTTTTTGCCAAATACTCATGAAAAATTTTTAAAATGAAAAATTTAAATTTGGTTTAGTTATTTACTTTTATACGGCTGGAAGTTAAACTAATTCCGAAGATCGTATAAATCATGTGACCTTCGTTTTTTGAAAAATGCTTGAAAAAGGTAAAATTTGATGGTTTCTTTTAGGAACTGTTCTTCTTCATTCCAGGAAGACCTTTGAAGTCATATTTTAGTCTATTTTGTAGCCCAAAAAGCCCAACGAAGCCGGTGTGTCCCTTTAAGGTTTTGATATTTAATGTTTCCTATTTTTCAAAAGGTTTTTACGTTTGAAATACAGCATTAGAAAATAAACATTTTCTTAATAGAAAATCTTTCTTGCTTCATTGACATGTATATTAAGCAATGAAAAATCGCACAGGCCAGCTGTTGTGCCAGTGTAGGACGTGTGTATAGACCGTGCGTGCCCCCTCAGCATTGAAAGATTGTTAGTAGCAGGTGTGGCAGGAGATTCTTCTTCTTCTTCCCCCCTCCCCCCCCCCCCCCGGAGATTCTGTCCCCCCAAGGGCGTCGATTGCTACTGAAAAGTAGGGGGGACGGGCGAGCAAGTCATGAACAATTTTTCGTTTTTCTTTTGTTTTATTGATATTTTGTTTGTGTGTAGGGGAAAAGTGAATCATACATGTAGCCTTGTGTAAACATACCATTAAGATGTGACTAGTGCGCCATCAAAAAAACATTTTGATGGTTTTGTATAATATAAGCATCATATAGAGTGTTTTTAGAGGACTAGCACAAAAAATAGAAGTACCGGAGCTCTTCCCTTGTTAGTGGAGAATCATGTATGGAAACTAAAGCTTTAAAGAACCTATGAGGCGATATGTGTAGTTCTAAAAGGGAAGGGGGTGTGGTTAAGTTAAAGGGCAAAACCAGAAGGGGAACAGGTGTTGGTAGGGGTGGGGTCTGGAAAGGATGGTTTGTGTGAAGAGGAGACTGCCAAAATAAACTTGAGTGAAATGCACCGTGGAGCGGGAAATTCGGAACAAGATCCGGTGCTAGCAAAGATATATTGGCAGCTAGAGGGAGTGAAGGGAAGACACATGTCGGTGTGGTCTCTGGTAGTAAATCATCCCCTGACTGTTTGGATGTTGTTTTTTGGTGGACGACAAGTGGCTCCATTAACCAAGTACTCAAGGCAATGGTTAGAACAGAGCTAATTTTTGATGTTTTTATGTAACCACATGAAGGAAAGAGAGGTTTTTTTTTTTAAAAGGGGGGGGGGGTGGAAGGGGAAGGGGTTGTTGGAACTCGCTTAAAAGAACTTTTGTTCCTGTTGGGACGTAGCCACTGAAAAGAATTTTCTAATATCCATTTTAATGTGCTTCGGGAGTCCGGCGTTTATCGTGTGTCTTCGAAAAAACACTGCTTCTTCGACAAATCTTGTCATGGCCCAAACTGCACTACATTTTGTGCATTGTGCGATTGTAACAAAATGTAACACATTTGCACGTGCGCGCACACACAGACTTTCTTTGTTGAGGGATCATGTACCGTACATTATAGCATACACAAATGACGCATTACTTGAATGCTAAAAGGTATGTAAGCGGAATTTTGGCGTTTATGTCTTGGACGAAACTTGTCGGTTATTGTCTGTATTATAGAAATGGAAATAGGCCAAAAATTTACATTTTGAGCGTGGTCCATCAGAGCCAAATAAGAAAATGAAGAAATCATTTTACCGTTTAATGTTCGATATTCTTTTATTTTAACAAAAATTGTAATGAAATATTGAATCAAGGAAATGGTGTATATTTTGTTGCATATTTCTGATGAACAGTCAATCAAAAAGTGGGGGGACATCTGATATGCTGTCCCCCCCAGTCTAAAAAGTGGGGGGACATGTCCCCCCCGTCCCCCACCCATTGTTTGTGTCCCCCCATATGGCGAACTGTGTACAAGCTTCTTCTGATAGCGCCCTCTTTTGAATCAACTCCTTCAGCCCATGTTTTCCTAACAGCGTTGTCAACGGCTAGCGGCTGTGTCTTTTTGCAGGCGCGCTGCGGGTTTGTTAATATTTTCCTTCGAAAGAAGATTATTTTCGTAAAAACAAAGAATTTTTTCGTTCGAATGAAGATATTTTTGTTCAAACAAAGATTTTATTTCCAGATTTTTTCCCCCACTTACATTGTATGTCCCCTTAAAAGCTCCGTACGATCGGGATCACTGTCGCGGCCACAAAATGCCAAGAATATAAGAGGATGGTGGCCCCCGAGTGTCCCCCTCCCAAAATAAAAGCATGACCCCCACCACTGACAAACCAATTCCCCATGGGCCCCCCACTTGAAAGTAATGCCCCCACTAGGTGCCCCCCCCCCCAACCCCACTGAAAAAGTCCTGGCTACGCCGCTGTGGTCACGGGACCTAAAGGCTGGTCTCTACTAATATGTTTAAACATCAGCGTTGCCGCCATCACAAGCACAGGTCTCAATTTCAATGACGTCGGACTGGATGTATGTGAAATTTTTTAGGGTATGTACATTTACAGGAAATGAACATGACAGGGCAAAAATATGAACACATGAACGATCGTGGACGTATCGTCAATCCTATCAAAATAAAATAGTCCGTCCGTTGATGGGACGATACAAACGTTATTTGAACAAAACCATCAATGAATTTCCACTCTATGACTGAATGAAATACAGGGGGAAATGGTTCAGGTAAAAATGGGACCAAGGGTTTTATTAAGCGCCGGAAGCGTTGTAGAAATAGAGGGTCAAGGGGCTTTTTATTGGGGACCAAGTGCTAATAGCGCCGAGGCGCCGGGTTATTTCGAAGCCTGCGGGACAGTTTTAGTTGTACGTCACCCTTTAGGGATGCTCAGCCTACTAAAACAAAAATCAACAGTTATAAGCTTTACAAGACAAACCTTCAGTATGTCTAAAAAATCCAAGCAAGACGATTAAAAATCTTCTAGGTATACTTACACTGTCTGATAGAATTGCAAGCCTCAGATCCCCAGTAGTAGTAGCTCCTTCTGCAAGTTACACTCTCAGTGGTGGGAATGACATCATTTCCTAAAGAACTCGACCTACCAGTAACCTGACAAAAACAACAACATCTTAGTTAATATCTATTTCAAAAAGAGTTCCCTTCAAGATGATACACTATGTTTCTTGAAAACTAGTGGATTTGAAATCAAAGTACTCCTCTAAAACCATTGCTGCATCATCCCTGTAAGATATTGGAATAAATCACAGAACAAGAGCTGGAATGTATGCACTTACTTCTACTTAGCACTACTGCTAGTTTACATAGCTACAAATAACTGGGTTGGACCAATCCCTAATAGCACTCTAGGTTTATAAATGATTTCAGGGTGGCTAAAGGCTGCATTAATGCAAGCTGTAGAGGAATTCGGCCAGAAATAGCAACAGTAAATAAAGACCAAAAAGGGGCTTGGTGATGGTCAAAAGGTATGAAACAGATTATGGTGGAACTGCCATATACAGTCTGTATCATACCCAGGGGCTTTATAAAAGTCAAGCTTGCAAATCACTTGGTCATAACAGTGGGGCTCTCTCCAGCCATGCCCAGGCAAATTCTACACAGCCATCCACCAAAATGTACTAGTACAACCTTACTCATGCACATTACTAGCAAAATGAATGCACATGGTTTTTTGAATAGGCCTCCACACACCAAATGAACAAAAGAAACTAACAATACCTGGGCTGGACTGATACACACCCTGCCAAGGTGTGTGATTGATGTGAGGGGCAGGCTGAACCAAATATATTGGATGGGCAGAAGGAAGGCTGAGGGGCAAAATTTACAACAATATCTTCTGACTGGTATCCTACCCATTTCTAAGCTATATTTTCTGCTTAAGGGCAATTCCACCGTCACTCACATTACATTTATCCACTGTAAGGCTGCTTTAGCCTCTCACTACTTCATAAGTAATTGATCAATCTGATTCATAACCAGGGGAGGGGCGGTTTTTGTTTTTTTTCTTGGGGGGGGGCAGATTTATTATTTTTTGGGGAGGCGGATTTTTTTTTATTTTATTATTTTTTTTGGGGGGGGGGGGCGACGTCCCCCCCCCATGGTTACGGGCATGTTCATAACAATCATACAACAACTTGGGGCTAAGAGCCACTCATTTATGAAAAGAAAAATTCTAACTATTGCTTCACTTTTCAGAAGCATGCATTTTATTGGCCGTCACTCACATTACAAAAAAGACATTTTTGCTGGTAAAGTCTCCTCAAACTGTAGGTCTCAACAAAGGAGTGACATTCTTTTAGTATTTAAAATACAAACCATAGCAACATGCCAAAACCAATTTTATATCAAATTAAAGCATATGTCAGGGGAATAAAACCTGAAATGGGTACCGTCACTCACATTACGTCACTCACGTTACTTCCTCTTTACACAATACAAAACTTACAAATTTTAGAGCAAGCAAGGTTTCTAACAACAATAATTTACATTATGATACCAAAGATTTCATTTAAAAGCAACCATTTGTGTAATTTCATATTACCACATATCCTTTCACTTTTCAGGGGGCGGATCCAGGTGGCATGGGGGTGCCTCCCCCCATTTTCATTCAGGATTTTTTTGTGGTACAAGTATTTAAAACTTTAAAGTCAACCACAAATGTATTTTCTTTTTATGTGCATGCATATAAAGTACAAGTAAAAAGGGGGAGGAATGGGATGAAAGGGAGGAAGGGGAAGGGGATGTTATTGGTGTAAATGAGGGGTATAGTGTAAGGGGTTAGGAGAGGGAGAGGGATGAAAGTGGTAGAAGGTAGTATAAGGGAGGGTTTACAATATTCGCCCACAAACGTTAAAAACAGCATTCTCAGTGCAATTTCCTATCAAATTATTTTGTCACTCACATTACACTGTCACTCACATTACTTGTCACTCACATTACCAACTTAAGCTAGTTTCATTAAAAAAATTGAAGCATTTACAGCTCAATTTATTTTCTTACAATGGGGAGCACAACTAGTAGTAGGAGGAAAAATAATAATATTGCATTTAAGCAGTGGTGCATTTGGAAAATAAATTAAAAACAATACGTTTTCGTCAGTCACATTACATGCCTTTTAACATTAAAATATCTCAAGCTTTTATGAAAATTTTGTAAAAAGAAACATGAAAAAAACATTTTCATGAAAGGTAAACATCTATCTTTTCAATATCATAATGTTAGATAATCGTATATATGTCAATGTAGGTTTTGAAAAGAGGTATCCCTTTATTGCCACGAAAATTCAGAAAAAATGGGGAAAAAAACTTATCACTCAAAATAATGGTATTACCCCCCAAAAAGAGGCAAAATTTATTTGAAACTTAATGATTTCTTACCCTCAATGTGTCGTCTATGCAATAAAAACATCAAACTATGATTGGGTGTTTAAATTTTTGGGGGTCATGTCCCACTTTCTGTGGAATTGCCCTTAAGCAGCTCTAAGAAATTGGGCCCAGGCATGATGTTTGGCCCATGGACAAAAGTGGGACAACTTAAATGAGTAGAGGAGCTGACCTACATGTGTGGTATAGGCTTTAATACACTGCTCAGGCTATTTAATTTGACAATTTTTAATTATTTTTCTGAGGCAACAAAAAATTCAGAAATCAGATCTTACCCTAAACAATTTCAGTCACATTACACAAGTGCTACGACCGGGGTTCGGACCCAGTTTGATGACACAGACGTAATAACTTGAGTCTAATTAATCATCATCTTCCTGTACTGTGCAGAAACCTCCTCTTGAGTATTATTTAAAACAATTTTTAATTGGTTTATTGCTAAAATAATATTGCAGCCAAAGGCTGAATTACATGAAATTTACAATATTAAAAATTCAAATATCAAAACCCAGAATAGAAAACAAAAAGTTTAGAAAAACATTCTAAAAACAACAATCAGTCAGTGTAATGAAGATAATGTAAATTGGATTAATTAAATTAGAAGATAACATTTAAACAGACAGATGATAATACCTCAAAGAATATTAATAAAATACAAGATACAAGATCATATGGTGGACTTAGAGGAGAAGATTGCACTATTTTCTATTCAGCAACTCAGTCATGTAAGTAAGGTGGCCCTGAAGGGACATCGCACATCGCAAATATCTTTGCAAATATTTGCGATGTCGCAGATATCTTTGCAAATATCTTTGCAAATATCTTTGTAAATATCTTTGCAAATATTTACGATGTCCCAAATATCTTTGCAAATATTTGCGATGTTTGCAAATATTTGCAATGTCGCAAATATCTTTGCAAATATTTGCGATGTCGCAAATATTATCGCATACTTTGTCGCATACTTTGTTGCATAGTTTGCATATTTTTTTGTGCCAGGTAATTTTTCAAGAGCCTAAAGGGTCTTAAGTTGTTTGGGTTCTTGTTAGTCAATGACCGTCAATGACAGTGCGAACGGAATACCAAATTCTTGAGATTCATAAAAGAAAAAAACGACCACGGATGCCTACATATTTTACCTAGGCATCCGTGGTCATATGGGGGTTGGGGGGGGTGGGAAACACTGAGGCCAGACTTGCCTTTCACACGGCTACACAATTGTCATTGCACAGAGTGTGACATACCATTTGTATTGAATGATGATCTTATTTTAAATCGTTGTAAAAAGAAATAAAAGATATGTGAGATAAAGAGTAGAAATGTCTCTTCTATTCCTATAAAAATTGTTTAGATCTGTGAGATATACAAATTATTTACGAGGGTGTAAAGTTGAACTACGGAGGACTGAGTTTTCTGCCACGCGCAGTAAATTTTAGCCCGATGGTACCCCCCAAAATTTGCAGCGCTGCGCTCAAACTTGGCCTGTGTCGAGAAGGAAATGAATATCCGGCTGAAAAGTCAGCCACATGAAGACGAAATCATGCGCAATTCAACGCAGTGTTATTTAATGCACTAACCGTGTATTTCCGACGGTACAGACGGTCAAACTTCAAGGTAAGCTACTCCGTGACTTTGAGGTGCGCACCCCAAAAAACATACTTTGTATGAATTTCCATGTTCCATGCTTCATTTTGATGTATAAGGCTGTGTATTTTAATGATTATTTATATGCGTAACGATCCGATGAACTTGGGCCTTCCGCTTTCCGAGTAGTCGGATTAATCACTATGAACTTGTGAGTGTGTGTGATGGCAGCGTGGTAACAGCCCACTGTGGGCGAGACCACTGATGTTGCACCTTGAATGGCGGTCACGTGACCGAAGCGTTCATTGCGTTTAATGTGATGAAATGGGTGATTGCATTATTGAGAGGGGTGATTAGTACGCGAGTGAGGCCCCTCATGATTGGAGCAAAGATAATCATTGACGCGCGTTTTTCAAACATTGAATTGAAAGTTTTGAGATAGGAATTTGTAAATAATAATTGATGAAGTATTTATAAAAGTGTATTTGCAGGAACCCTGATGATCGATACCTTTTTACATGTGCTTGATGAATTATTTAAAACAAAATTCAACATGAAATAATCAGGAAAAAAAAAAATCTTTTTCTCTCTTCTTTCTTTTAATTTGTAGATGATAATTGATGAAGTACTTATAAAAGTTCATTGCAAGTTAACCCTGATTATCAGTACCTTTTAATATGTGCTATAATTATATTAACAAAATTCAGCATGAAATAAATAGGAAAACCTTAAAAAAGGGTACTGTTTGCCTGTACAAAATCCCCATTAGATTTGTCAAGCGAAAATGGCCGATTTCAATAATTGAAACCTTGATAACTTTTGAACGGAATGTCCGATCTCTTAAATTCAAGCAGCAATTAGATCAGATGGTGATAAGTCATAACAAGACACTAGAAAAAAGGATACAGCATCCTTTAAAAAAAATTGTGTGGTTTTGCTAATGTAATGGAAATACATATGTACACGCATGCGGAAAGAACAGAAGAGTAAACAATCATACCCAAACTGCACCCGTAACCACCCGTGTGTACATAATGAAGGCTGGAACCCAAACAACTTCAAGACCCTTTAGGCTCTTGAAAAAAAAAACAGCACAAATATGCAAACTATGCAACAAAGTATGCGACAATGTATGCGATAATATTTGCGACATCGCAAATATTTGCAAAGATATTTGCGACATCGCAAATATTTGCAAAGATATTTGCGACATCGCAGGCGCACTCCTATACTACAAACACGTACACCATGTACGTTTTGTGGTAAATTTTAGTGTGTGTGTATGGGTGACTTTGAGGCTTGTGTGCATACTAAGTAGGTGATGTAAACAAACAAGGTTTTTGGATGTTTTTTTTTTGTCATCACTGTCGGCGCCATTTCATGATTGTATCAGTGCATATCAGTGTTTTGACACTTATTTGTTAACAAGGCCTCTTTCACGTCATGTTGAGTCTAATTTCCACACAATCCAAACAAAAAATCCTTGCGAATTTGTTCTTGGAAAACTTAGTAAAATTGTGGACATTTTAGGTGGTGGATATTATAAAAACGTTTTTAAAGTTTTTAGGGAAAAATAAAAAATAAAAAATGATTCATGAGGGTATGGGGTTCCCGGATGTCTTTAGTTTGCGTTACTACTATTTTAACCCTGCGAGCAGCACCCCCCTTAAATGTACTCATGCAGCAAAGGGGGAGCTCACGGAAGGCAGTTTCTACAACGCGTATTTAACATTGTTTGGTTGACACAATCCCTTTTCTAAGGGTTTATATAAATGAATGGAGGTCCCCCTGGACACACCTACAAAGGATTGAAGCATTCAGGCAATTTATAGGTTGGTTCACCACTGATTTGTCAAAAAATTTAATTACTTCTGTCAAAATCCTCGGCTCAACGAGAGATGAAAATTAAACTAAACTAACAATAACAAAAAATCAAAATTTTAAATATTGATTCAAGAAATAAAAAATGTTAACAATATGACAACAAAAATCCACCCATTGGTGTTGAGGAAAACGACGGTCTAGTCTTTCAAAAATATGAAAACTTTACATGTTGATTGGCTAGAAATAATAAGTGTAAACAAATATGACAACAAAAATCCACCCATTGGTGTTGAGGAAAAGGACGGTCTAGTCTTTCAAAAAAAAAGAAAACTTTACATGTTGATTGGCTAGAAATAAGAAATGTAAACAAATATGACAACAAAAATCCACCCATTGGTGTTGAGGAAAAAAATGGCCTAGTCATTCAAAAACATGAAAACTTTACATGTTGATTGGCTAGAAATAATAAATGTAAACAAATATGACAACAAAAATCCACCCATTGGTGTTGAGGAAAGAAATGGCCTAGTCATTCAAAAACATGAAAACTTTACATGTTGATTGGCTAGAAGTAATAAATGTAAACAAATATGACAACAAAAATCCACCCATTGGTGTTGAGGAAAGAAATGGCCTAGTCATTCAAAAACATGAAAACTTTACATGTTGATTGGCTAGAAGTAATAAATGTAAACAAATATGACAACAAAAATCTACCCATTGGTGTTGAGGAAAAGGACGGTCTAGTCTTTCAAAAACATGAAAACTTTACATGTTGATTGGCTAGAAATAAGAAATGTAAACAAATATGACAACAAAAATCCACCCATTGGTGTTGAGGAAAGAAATGGCCTAGTCATTCAAAAACATGAAAACTTTACATGTTGATTGGCTAGAAATAATAAATGTAAACAAATATGACAACAAAAATCCACCCATTGGTGTTGAGGAAAGAAATGGCCTAGTCATTCAAAAACATGAAAACTTTACATGTTGATTGGCTAGAAGTAATAAATGTAAACAAATATGACAACAAAAATCCACCCATTGGTGTTGAGGAAAGAAATGGCCTAGTCATTCAAAAACATGAAAACTTTACATGTTGATTGGCTAGAAATAATAAGTGTAAACAAATATGACAACAAAAATCCACCCATTGGTGTTGAGGAAAAGGACGGTCTAGTCTTTCAAAAACATGAAAACTTTACATGTTGATTGGCTAGAAATAAGAAATGTAAACAAATATGACAACAAAAATCCACCCATTGGTGTTGAGGAAAGAAATGGCCTAGTCATTCAAAAACATGAAAACTTTACATGTTGATTGGCTAGAAATAATAAATGTAAACAAATATGACAACAAAGTTAACCGTCTTTGGCTTAGCAAGATCTAGTGTCTCCGGGCTACTCTGCAATCAGACATTCATGACAAGTGATAGTTGTCACTGTGTTCGCTTCGCTGTGTTGGCGCCGCAGCCGCACGATGACACATTTTCTGGTGGTTTTGGACCTCTCCCCTTGGGGACAAATTTGACACCGCTGCTGGGGGAGTCGGCCACCAGGATTTCTCTGTACCCGGGGGAAAATGGCTGGCAAACCCACCACTTTCATGGCATCTACCGTGTGTCGCCGTAGTGCGTCTGGGTGTGCCCTCCGCAAATCGATTTGTAGGCGGGTAAGTGAGAAGATAAGCTCCTCAAGGAAGTGATGGCGGCTTAGTGTTGTGTCCCCTTGCAAATCGGGATGAATTTGCTGGTACAACACGTAGCACAACATTGCAGCACAGTTCATCATATGGTAAAATACCACCATAGGCCAACGGTTTGTGATACGTGCACAGTTGTACAAGCTGCACATTTGGTCAACTGTGTCAACGCCGGCCTTGGTGGAATTGTAGTAATCAATGATTTCTGGTTTATGGGAAGTTGGATTGGTTGATGAGTCGTGGTGCATTGTGGACAACAACAGGATGTTTCTGTTTGCCTTGGGTACAAATGACACTAAAGTATTTATCCCTGAAAACCGGAACAGTGATGATTTGACTGCCCTATTGCAGACATTCTCCTTCCGCAAGATTGGTGGAATTTCTCGACGATTTCCTTTGATGGTGCCAACAAGGGTTGTTTTGTGGGTGTGGAGGTGATCGGCCAATTCTTTACTTGCAAAGAAATTGTCGGCGGTGACATTGCGACCAGTTCCGTAGATAGGCTCGACCAAATCCTTGACGACACGGGCACCAAGTTCTCGCTCCCTTTGATCTCCCCGTTTTCCGATGTACGGCTGCATATTGTGCACATATTTAGTCCCACTGTCCACCGATGCCCAGAATTTTAAGCCGTATTTTGCGGGTTTGTTAGGCATATACTGTCTGAAGGAACACCTGCCTTTTAAAGCAACTAATTGTTCGTCAACTGTAACGCTTTCCCCGGGGCTGAAATGATGGCGAAGGGCAGTTGCAAACATTTTGAATATATCCCTGATGGCTGCAAACTTATCAGTGGCTTTCCTTTGGGTGCGTGTTGTCTTGTCATCGAAGCGAAGCAAAGTTGCAAAGTCCTGGAAGCGCCTTCCGGACATGGTGGCCTGGCACAAAGGGCGACAAAATGGCCCTGGATGCCAAAATGATTTTGATCTCTCATGGCCGGATTTTGTCAGTCCAAGAAAGAAAACCAATTCAAGGAATGAGTGGAGCTCTATCATGGCCATGTTTATCCAGTTGCGACCTCTCCTTGCCACGCCCTCCACATTTGTATACTGCACGATGGTCTGCAATAGGGTGTCTGTAAAGAAGAGGTGAAACAGCTCAAATGGCGTTGATGCCCCACCCAAATTTCTTGGGCCCATTGCCTGGTTGAGGATGTTGGCTGGGGCTGCTTTCGCCGCTGGAGCCGGCTGATCGCTCCAGATGGTGCCGTTCGGTGATATATTTTCGTCATAAGGTTGGGCCTGTGCTTGTTGATGGCGTCGGGCTGGGCGTCCTCGTTGGGCGGGTTGGGCCGGAGGGGGTTGGGCCTGGGCGGGTTGGGCCAGGGCTGGTCGACCCCGTCGGGCTGGGCGTCCTTGTCGGGCTGGGAGTCCTCGTTGGGCTGGTTGGGCCGGAGCAGGCTGGGCTGGGGAAGGTTGGGCCAGGGCTGGTCGACCCCTTCGGGCTGGGCGTCCTCGTTGGGCTGGGCGTCCTGGTTGAGCGGATTGGGCCAGAACGGGTGCAGGCTGCTGGCCTCGTTGCCCTTTTGGTGGTATATGTGTTGGCCGTTTCTTGGGTGGAGGGGCAGGTTCACTGTCAGAACTGCTACTGAAAGAATTCATTGAAATTGAGTCTTCTCCAAATGAATCATCATCAGCTGAAGTATCATCACTTTCCTCTCCACTGCCATCACTTGAGTTGTCATCGAGTATACCACGGAGAACATTCTCGCTAGTGATTCTGCTTGTAGAAGCCATTCTGCTAGAATGAAGCGCTTCAGAAAATTGCAGGCTATTTCAACCAGTGGTCAAACCAATAAGAAACAAAGAAAGATAAGTGGCTGGTCACCCACATAACCCAAGCGTCTTTTCTTGCAGTCTTTCAATTTACACCTCATTTGGTACCCATCACACATAAACATAAACAATGTATCTCCATACACAATGTGGCACCCTTCCATGAAAATAATACCATGGAGCAATAACACAGATTTTATTCCTCCCTTGAAAAAAAAAGGTGGCTGTTCCCTGCTAGCAGCTACTCCCCCACCCTTCCCGCTCTCACCCTAACCCCACCCCACCCACCTATCAATACAGCATTAGTCTTTTTCACTACATTTTTTTTTTTACAGTAACTGCCACTTCTTACAAGTACAGTAGGGCCTACATGATTTCTTTTTGTACAGTAACTGCCATACAATATGAGCAGTACATAAAACAGTCATCTGAAATATGGACATAAAACAGTGGTAGACAGCACCTGTGGGAACAGCTGTTTATTTACAACCTTTTACTAGACTAAGATGACTCATATCATTGAGCTTTGCTAGCCTGGCTGGCAGCTGTGAAACTCAAGGGGATTAGATCTGCACACAACACAATGGGCTTATACTTTGTACACAAATGAATAAGCTTCTGCTGGAGCGCAGGCTATCCCACACTTTGCCTGACCTGTATAGCACTCAATGTTAAAGGTGACTTTAGAATGTCAAACTAGAGGGTTTCATTGAGGATTCCATGTAGTTTCAGCTGAATTGGCCCAAACATTTTTCAGTAATTAAAAAAAGGAAAAAAAGTGCCTTCCGGAGTCTCCCCTTGTCTGCCCGCAGGGTTTTAAATAGTGGTACAGTATTTGATGATAGCATTTCTACATAAAAATAAGGTAAATAATATGAATTGAATGAGCCATGATAAAAACAAATTTAATGTATTTAATAGGTATTAATTTTTCACCGGGGATAATTCACTATGAAAATCTTTGCTGTGAAACCACAGCTGTGAAATCTCAGTGAAGTGCAGGATTTGGCTGAAATTCAAGGAGTTTTTTCTCTTTCACCATGCTTTAAGGGAATTGCAGTTCCCTTAAACCACCTTGAAAAAAGAGTCTCCATACCATTTTATACTGGCCTGAATGAAATTCATATAGCCTGCCCAATATGGGGTAGAGGGTCCCCCCCCCCCAATGTTCCCATACTATAACACACTGTTTTCCTCTTGTATAGAACTACAACAAACAAACAAACAAAAAAATCCTCAAAAGAATTCCTGAGATTCCAAGCCCACAATGAAGACACAATAGGAGGGGGGGGGGGGGTTCCCTCTGCCCCAGCACCAATTGGAATTTCACCCTGATTTCAGGGAATGCTCTGCATCCCAGCCTAGAACTCTTTAATTGGTAGATAATTCTCTGGAATGTCATTTCCCACTTCCCCCACTCCATGGTCTCATGGGGGTGATTAGCCATGCTATATTGCTCTACTCCAAAATGTAAACATTAGTCTATGCACACTGTGCTGACCAGTGTACTGATGACCTGAAACAAGGTGAACCCAAATGGCTGACCAATAAACCATATCAGGTTGACTTCCCCTCATTAAGAGTCACTGCCTGTAAGAATGTACCAAGTGGTGATTCATGGGTTCTCAGATTTTGTTCTAAAAAATCAGAGTGATACATCATCATACCAAACTAATATATCCAAAATTTTAGCTTGCTGACTGTTTCGGTTTGGGCGTAATAAATTATCAAAGTTTCAGCCAAAGGACCCTCGTAAAACGAAGAGTACATTCCAAGTAAACAGAAAAACATGCGCCAAGCTCGTCCCAACAAGAGTAAAACATTTGTTTAACCTCAAGTAGGGCTCATTACAGGGGAAAAAAAAGTTGGGATCTCGTTGGCGCGTCATGTTATGCTGACCTGAACTTTTGACGAACAGCGCCCTCATGCCAATTTCAACGCCTTATAACTCGATGCGCCTTTAAGATCCCATGAAATAATTAAGTTCTGATGAAAGATCTAACAGCCCTCAAACAAATTTAAGTGCAAAGTGGGTGGGATCTTGTTGGCGCAGAGATAATTGAGGTCAAAGGTCAAATTTTACAAATTTCTTGCATTTTCACGACTCCGTAACCTCGCGCGCCAACATCAGAAAACTTTTAAAATGACAACCAGGTGTAGGAACAGTCCTCCTCTAATGACAAATGAACAAAGAATTCTGGGATCTCTACAATTTGCATGTCAAAAGATTTTTTGAAATTTTTCTAAGCATTGGCATTCCGTGCATATTAGCCTAGAATTGGCACAACATGCACATTTCTCATTATTGTAAATACCTGCGCCAACAAGATCCCAACAATGTTTTTTTGTATTTGGTTTAGTCTTGTGTTCCTAAACAGATTTAAATTAAAAAAATACTTGGGATCATGTTGGCGCACAAATATAATATAGGTCAAAGGTCACACGTAACTACAAATTTTTACTATTTCGCGCAATTTTGCGTCGTCAAGAAATGCACGCGCCAATATGATCCCATTAAATTGTCTGCATTTTATGATTATATAGGTTCTCAGCAACACATAAAAAGCAAAAACCAAATGGGATTTGTATGGCGCTCAAAAATATTACAGGTCAAAGGTCACAACACCATGTTGTTACTTTGTGCATATCATGTAGTGTTGTACAATTGTTAACATTAGTTCCAAGTAAAACAACTCTTAACAATTGTACATTACATGATATGCACAAAGTAACAACATGCTGTTGTGACCTTTGACCTGTAATATTTTTTAGTGCCATACAAATCAAAGTTTTCTGATGTTGGCGCACAAGGTTATGGAGGTACAAAAATGCAAGAAATTTGTAAAATTTGACCTTTGACCTCAATTTTCTCTCTGCGCCAACAAGATCCCACCCACTTTGCACTTAAATTTGTTTAAGGGCTGTTAGATCTTTCATCAGAACTTAATTATTTCAAGGGATCTTAAAGGCGCATCGAGTTATAAGGCGTTGAAATTGGCACGAGGGCGCTGTTCGTCAAAAGTTCAGGTCAGCATAACATGACGCGCCAACGAGATCCCAACTTATTTTTTTTTTCCTGTAATGAGCCCTACTTGAGGTTAAACAAAATGTTTTACTCTTGTTGGGACGAGCTTGGCGCAGGTTTTTCTGTTTACTTGGAATGTACTCTTCGTTTTACGAGGGTCCTTTGGCTGAAACTTTGATTATTTATTACGCCCAAACCGAAACAGTCAGCAAGCTAAAATTTTGGATATATTAGTTTGGTATGATGATGTATCACTCTGATTTTTTGGAAGAAGATCCGAGAACCCATGAATCACCCCCCCCCCTAATTTGGTACATTCTTGGGTCATTCTTCAGTAAGTGTCTACTTTCGAGTTGCAAGAAAACCGATTTTAAAAACGTAATTTTTGCAACTTTGAATATTGTTTCCAATAGATGGACATCCCTAGCATGGGAAAAATGTGTTTGGCGCGATCTTTACCGGAACTAATTTTAATTTTCCTCTTGTTTCTGGTCAGTCATTGCGGGACATAGTCATCTCCGTCACACTTTTCGAACAAACAAAACTTGAAAAAATAGTTGATTTAAGACTACAAATCAATGTTCATGTCGCGGTCTGTAAAATTGTAGAGTATCGTCCCCAAATGTATCAACATATTTTAATGTTTCATTTTAATTGACCGATTTTATACCCTTGTACAAATTAAGTTCATCAAAAAGAGGTGATTTTTAGCTAAAACATTGACTGGGGTTCAATTTTTTACCAACTTCCTTTAAAAAATGTTTAACTTCAGATTAACTAGCAGACACACAGTGTTTAATTTTATCAAATGCAACTGGTTTTGTTCTCATTCCTGTATTAGTTTAAACATTGTGCACAAAATATGCACAAAATGTGCACAAAAACTCATGTGACGGATATGACAAAGCCGTGTCGGAGATGATAAAGTTGTGACGGAGATGACTTTAACACATGACTTTAACAGTGAATGTGACGGAACTGACCATGACGGATATGATGGTCCAAACTTTCATCCAAGTATAACAACGAGGTGCAGACGATGTCTGGCGCGAAGTCCACGTACCTGGTATAGTTCATGAATAATTTCACAACAAATCCTTAAAAAAAACAATAACTGTATATATTTAATGGGTTCCATAGCGTTCGGAGATGACACTGAATAAAGGTACGCTCCTATAATTCCACTTAAATCCTAGTTTTTGTAGGTTTTTATTCGCTCTACCTGGAGATAACTGTTTACAAGACGCGAAGAGACGTCACTCGCACGCAAAGGCTGAAGGACTTGTTTATGTCTATTTTTATTAATTCTGGAGGGCGTTGCAAAGGTTCGTGACGGTATCTGACATAAAACCTAGGGACAAACATTTCCCGACAAAAAAATGTAAATTATGACTTGAATGACAGTCTATAATTCCATATTTTGAAGGTTTTTATTGATTTAACTAATAAATACCCAGCATTTAAAAATAAAAATTGTTAAAATAATTCCCTTCGCCAAAAAATACAACAATAAGAAATTTTACATTGTACGATTGGGACATGGGGTTTTCGGGGGGTTGACATCTTACATCCGGGAAAATAAATAACATGTCACACTTTTTTCTTCACTTTTGTGGTCCTTCATTATCGGAATTGTGTTTATTAACATAAATCCACAAACAATTTTATTTTTTTTAATAACGCAATTTCCGTCTATACGGTGTTAAAGTATAGGGACACAAAAGTAGACACTTACTGAAGAATGACCCTCTTACAGGTAGTGACTCTTAAACAGTAATCTATCCAGTTGTATTCATACCAAGGACACCTTGAAAACTTGGTGAATACTCCTTGAATTAAACCACACTTTATACAGACACCCAAAATAGCCTTGGGCTGTTTTCAGCAGTACAGCAAAGTGAAAACAATGTGAAACACTTAGGCCCTGACTAGTTAGAAAAGAACTACATGAAAACAAGGTGAAAATGGAGAATTTACAATTTCAAGGAGAAAAAGGATTTCACTCCATCTTCAAGACAAAGATAAAGAACATAAATTGTTTTTTTTAACCCTTTCACCAATGTGTGTAAAAAGCACTGTATACTCAGTACTTCCCTGTTGTCTGTGAACAAAATCCACAGGCAAATCATTCGGGTGGGCGAATCACATCCGAGTGATTTGCCTCTGGATTTCTTTCACAGAACTCGGGAAAGTACCGAGTATACAGTGCTTAACACACATTGGTGAAAGGGTAAAAAAAAAAAAGGATATAAATTGGATTGCTATCACTCAGTCTGACTTCCAAATTTTCAACCCCCCCCCCCCCTTCCACTGAGCCCTCCCCAACTATACCTCCACCCTCTCCATACCACCCCCCCCAATTTTAGTATGTTTTTGTTCTTAAAATACCTGCATGGCCATGTGTTGCGAATTCTGTTGTTATCCAACCTATTTTATGTAGTTTTGTTTGTCTTTAGTACATGGGTGGCAATTCTCTCCATATCCTTTGAGATGGGAGCTGTCAAGGGCCTTAGTAAGCGCGAAAAGGCCGCCTTAGGCGGCCTTTTCGCGAGGCTGTTAAAAGTGCAGTAACTACAAAAAACTAGTTGTTTATATAGTGGCATGACTACTGTGACTGTGTGAGTGTGAGTAATTTGTTGAAATTAGCAGTGTTGGGAAAAAATTACTAAAATCACTCATTGGCCAATTGTACAACCCAATCGAACCTTTATATAACCGTGCGCATCTCCGGCGTATTTAAAGTTTGAAGTTTTTGTACAGGTATTTGATTGTTTTTACTAACTTTATAGGGCCTCGATCTGTTGTGTTGACATATATGAAGAGCGATCGGTTGTTTTCAGTTTCTGTGAGGTGGCAGCATCCACATGCAGAGCAGCATAACTCATGCAGCCAGAGGAGGTCGGATGACGACGCCACCCGTGATCATGCGTTTGCCGACTGGATGTGGACATTGTCTGGTACATGTACTCAACTCAAGTTGTACCATTTAATAACTGCATGCAGCAGCAAACAACATGCGGCCAGAGGAGGTCGGATGACGACAAAAGCACCATGCTGGCCAAGTTCGCACACGGACCATTTGCCGACTCCTGGCGGTCGACATTACGAACCCAACACAGGTTGTACCATTTAATGTCGCGTCATAATTTAAACATAATGAATGGTCCGTGTGCGAACTTGACCCAAATGGGAAAGCGGCCGGGTTTGCGGGTGGGTTGCAGGCCAGGTTTTGGTGCCATGAATCGTGGCGTGCCTTACATGAACGTTGTTTTTGTTGCACATGATTTTGTATTTCATCAGCTGCGATTTCGTACCTTGCGTTCGTTCATCCTCGTGCAATAAAATTATGTGAAATAAATCAATTTTTGTAATACGAAGGAAATAAAAAAATTGACCCCCTTAAGATGATCACCGGACCGTAAAAGGGCCTTTCTGAAAATTTGCAGCCCGATCTCATACAGGCAACTAACTGGAAGTTTTTCTTACACAAACAGACATCTTACTCGCATAGATTCGTTAAATCTCTGTAGGTTTTTCTTGCATGACTTACATAATGCTTTGACGTGAAAACTCCTGGCAAAGGATTTTCATGTTCAGGCCAGTGGAGACGGGGTATTTCTGCCCAGCTAACACAATACGTTGTTACAACGTTGCACAACGTTGTGATAAGGTGGCAATTTGGTCGATGGGATGACAACGTTTTGACTACGTTGCAAGAACGTCAGAACTTAACATGATCTACAACCAATGTTGTACATTGGTTGCATGTTGGTAATCTATGCAACGTTACCGAAAGGTTTTATACCTAACGTGTTCACAACATTGTATTTTGGTATTATTACAGCGTGGTATTTAAGTTAAGGCAACAACGTTGTCGATAAGTCATATTTTGGTCTCAACAAAACGTAGTAATTTTGTTGCGACAAGCACGTTGTCTGCACGTTGCATTGTGGTTTTATCAAAACGTCACAATTAATTCGCGGCGGTCACGTTGTCTTGACGTTGTATTTTGGTATTATTATAACGTAGCATTTAAGTTGTGGCAGTCACGTTGTCTACACGTTGTAATTTGGTAACATTAAAATGTAGCAATTATGTTGTGACTAGCATGTTGTCTGCACGTTGCATTTTGGTTTTATCAAAACGTTATAATTAAATCGCGGCGGTCACGTTGTCTTGACGTTGTATTTTAGTATTATTATAACGTAGCATTTAAGTTGTGGCAGTAACGTTGTTTACACGTTGTTTTTTGGTAACATTAAAACGTAGCAATTATGTTGTGAAGAGCACGTTGTCTGCACATTGTATTTTGGTTTTATCAAAACGTCATATTTAAATCGCGGCGGTCACGTTGTCTTGACGTTATATTTTGGTGTTATAAAACGTAGCATTTAAGTTGTGACAGTCACGTTGTCTACACAATGTATTTTGGTAACATTAAAACGTAATATTTAAGTTTCGGCTGTATGTTGTCTTGTCGTTGTATTTTGGTTTTGCACACAAAAGTAGCCTACTGTTGTGACAGCCCGTTGTCTTAATCTTCAAACGCATATTGTAACTATCATCTTGTAGATTTATCACAACGTAGTATCTTTGTTTTTACCATCACGCTGTGACATATTGTATTTTAGTTTAATTACAACGTACAAATAATAGTATTTATGTTTTGACTATGATATCGTTTGGCGTTGTATTTTAGTTTGTATTGGCGATGTTTAGACCATTTTGTTGAATAGTTCAAGCAGCTCGTTTGAATGGTTTTGGAGGACATGGTAGGCCTAATGTTTGACATCGCAAACATGTTTTTGTTCTCAATTTAGTTTTTTTTAATATCGGTTGTCATAAATTAGGCACTTGAGGAGCGGCATTTCTATCAGATTTTCATTTAATGATGAATCTGAACAGTACTAATCATTAATTGCATTTAATTGAGCTTATTGTGTCAAGCAGCAGTGCGCTGGTAAGGGGTGAGATTCGATTCTACCCCCCCCCCCCCACCACCACCACCACCACCTGTACAGCGGCATTCCAAGCTGTAGATAGAATCTTCTAGAGAAACATTTACCCTTGATAGGATTTTCTATCCTCACTTAGGCCGTTTTGTCCCCCACTAAAAACTTCCTCTAAAACCATTGTGTTAAATAGTTCAAGCAGATCGTTGGGATGGTTTCGGAGGACATTTATTAGCTAACAATATTGGTAGGCCTAATGTTTGTCATCACGAACAATGTTTGTTCGCAATTTATTTTTTTATATCGGTTGTCATCAATAGAATAGGCACTTGAGGAGCGGCCTCCCTATCAAATAGGCATTTAATTATCAATCTGAACAAACCATTAATTGCATTTAATTGACTTTATTATGTCAAGCAGCAGTGCGACGGTCTAGGGAGAGATTTGAGTCTACCCCCCACCACCACCACCACCACCTGTACAGCGGCATTCCAAGCCGTACATAGAATCTTCTAGAGAAACATTTACCCTTGATAGGATTTTCTAGTTTACTTAGGCCGTTTGTTCACCCGCTAAAAACTTTTTCTAAAACTATTGTGTTGAATATTTCAAGCAGCTCGTTGGGATGGTTTTGGAGGACATTTATTAGCTAACAACTATTGGTAGGCCTAATGTTTGACATCGCAAACAATGTTTGTTCTAAATTTAGTTTTGAATATCGGTTGTCATAAATAAAATAGGCACTTGAGGAGCGGCCTTGCTATCATTGGCATTTAATGATCAATCTGAACAGTTAATACTAATCATTAATTGCATTTAATTGAGCTTATTGTGTCAAGCAGCAGTGCGCTGGTGAGGGGTGAGATTCGATTCTACCCCCTCTCCCCACCACCACCACCACCACCACCTGTACAGCGGCATTCCAAGCCGTACATAGAATCTTCTAGAGAAACATTTACCCTTGATAGGATTTTCTATCCTCACTTAGGCCGTTTTGTCCCCCACTAAAAACTTCCTCTAAAACCATTGTGTTAAATAGTTCAAGCAGATCGTTGGGATGGTTTCGGAGGACATTTATTAGCTAACAACATTGGTAGGCCTAATGTTTGTCATCACGAACAATGTTTGTTCTCAATTTAGTTTTTTATATCGGTTGTCATCAATAGAATAGGCACTTGAGGAGCGGCCTCCCTATCAAATAGGCATTTAATTATCAATCTGAACAAACCATTAATTGCATTTAATTGACTTTATTATGTCAAGCAGCAGTGCGACGGCCTAGGGAGAGATTTGAGTCTACCCCCCCCCCCACTACCTGTACAGCGGCATTCCAAGCTGTAGATAGAATCTTCTATACAGAAACATTTGCCCTTGATAGGATTTTCTATATTACTTAGGCCGTTTGTTCACCCGCTAAAAACTTTTTCTAAAACTATTGTGTTGAATAGTTCAAGCAGCTCGTTGGGATGGTTTTGGAGGACATTTATTAGCTAACAACTATTGGTAGGCCTAATGTTTGACATCGCAAACAATGTTTGTTCTAAATTTAGTTTTGAATATCGGTTGTCATAAATAAAATAGGCACTTGAGGAGCGGCCTTGCTATCACATTGGCATTTAATGATCAATCTGAACAGTTAATACTAATCATTAATTGCATTTAATTGAGCTTATTGTGTCAAGCAGCAGTGCACCGGTCTGGGGAGAGATTCGATTCTTCGCACCCCCCCCAACCACCTGTACAGCGGCATTCCAAGCCGTACTTAGAATCGTCTAGAGAAACATTTACCCTTGATAGGATTTTCTATCCACACTTAGGCCGTTTTGTTCCCAGCTAAAAACTTCCTCTAAAACCAAATTTGTTCCTAAATTTCAAAGACACTTTCAAATTTTGAAGTACTTTAGTGTACCACTAAGTATGTTTTGTTTCAGTTTTGAAGAAAAAAGAAAGACATACGTTTCCGCTCAACCTGCCGCATTGACCAGCGTGCGGAATGCTGCATGTCTAGTAAAAATTAATTTGACAACGTCATGACAACGTAAATATCACATATGCAAATTTGTAGATTGGGCTTAGAAGTTGTACAATACATACAAACAATTTCACGAAATTTGCCAAATTTTTGAACTAGGTGTACTGGTTTCTTCTGTACTTGTCTAAACTAACAGAGGAAAATATGGATAAATATAATTCAGTAACTAAACATGTAATTTTAGTTCAGAAATATTAATTAAATGGAAACAATTACAAAAATATATACCCCCGTGATTGCAAAAGTCAGGAAATTGGTCTGTATATATAGTACATGCTGTACGATGTATAGTATACAGGTACAGTGAAGTCCGGTTACGACAACGCGTAGTAGGGACCTACCATGGTAAGTTTGTAAAAGTAATTCATTGATCATGTTGACATATCACTTAACAAAATTATTCATGAAATTATTGTATAATTAATCGATATAGCAATCAATAAATAAGATAGGGCTGACGTTGTGACAACGTTCACGGTACTGAAAAAAATACATTGTTGTAACATTCTTTTTAATTGATTATTTACAACATTGCAACGTTGTGTATACGTGCCAACAACGTCGTTGTTTCGTTGCATCATTACGTTCTAAAGACGTACAGGGGAGTCGACAAAGATTCGTTGCTACAACGTTACTTAGATAACTATATAACAACCAAACAAACACGCTCTGAGAACGTTGTTGCAACGTTAAATATAAGTTGTAATAAGGTCACTGGAAACGTGTCTTAAACGTACCAACAACGTGGTTGTTACGTTGCGTCATTACGTACGGAAGACGTATAGGGGAGTCGACAAAGTTCCGTAGCTACAACGTTATATTAATAACGTTACTTACACCAAAGTCTGACTTCATTACAACGTTGAGAAAACGTCAAACTGTTAGCTGGGTGGGTATTTGTGTTTTCTGCTGATTTTTACAAACAGCTTATATTATGCAGATGTGAGAAGGATGCTGCTGAGGGTTATCACTTGTCAAATCTATAAAGAAAGTGTCCTTGGGTCGATTTCACAAAACTCTTCCTAACTTAGGACTAGTCCTAGGCAATGCTAAGAGATAGGACTAGTCCTAAGTTAGGACCAGTACTTAGGACTAATCCTATCTCTTAGCATTGCCTAGGACTAGTCCTAAGTTAGGAAGAGTTTTGTGAAATCGACCCCTTAACCCTTTAGTCCCTGAACTGCCCAAGTTTGCTGAAAATATTTTTGTTTTCAAGACTCTCTAAGTAAATTACTAGAATCGTAGATGCAAATATTTTAAAAGGCTTGATATTTGCATACAATTTTTGTCATTTTCGTTAATATTGTGATTGATTAACAATGTTATTTCAATTTCGGAGGAGATATGTCCCAAGGGAAATTAACAATAACAGCTATCGCTAAATTTCATGGAGGTTTTTTTCATATATAAAATGAACACAATAGTTTGAAAGGCTGTTACCTGGAGTCAACTGCTCATACTGATTATTTGCTAACCATTAATTTTGACAGTATCATCATGATGAAAGAAAAAATTGTTTGTAAAAAATAGCGTGGTTTTGGTTAAGAATTTATCACCATTAGCATAGTTAGTTTTACAATTCTACTTTTTACTGTGAAGGGCGAAAATTAAAAAATTATCAAACGATCGACATTGTCTCGAGCAACGCGTACCATTGACTATTTAGCTTTATTTTGATGTTACTTTATCCCCCTCTCCAAACACAAGCTGGTGAGCGTTTCCTCCTACCCCATAATACAGTGTATTGTTTTGGGCAGCTGGGCTGTCCAGTGGCTAATCAAATGACATGTGGCTGGAGTTTAGTATTTTTTTTTCCCTTGGCTTTATAGGCTGAGCTCATTTGTTTGTTTCCACTGATTCGACAGAGTGCTTCTAGAACAGTAATATGGTGCTCCATTTTATAGTTTTTAAAATGCCCCAAAAAGAGAAAAGAAAAAAATGTAGTAAGAAAGTGTAAACATTTTTGTAAAGTAAAACCGTTCATCTCATATAAACAATCTTCCAATTCTCAGGAAAAACTTCTAAAACTGAGAAATTATTTGTTTAAATTAAGTGTTTTGTAACCGTTATTTAAAAATAAAATGATTACTTTAGCAACTGGTTTCTGGTATATTATACATCTTCTCTGTAGTTTTATTGTTCGATGTGTTTTTGTTTTCTACATGAGTTCAAGTGTTTGTAACGTAAATTTTAAAACAAAAGACTAAAATTCGGCGCTCTAGATTTAAAGTTAAGCTTGTCGCTTACGGAGGGCGCCCTCTGTTGTCAATGAATAGTGCTGTTAACTTGTGCGCGGTTACTAGCGCCCTGGTGCACGATTCAAAACTAAATTACGCAGGGCTAATGGGAGCAGAACGTACGTGACACACACACACGGGGGTTGCGCGGCGCAAAGAATAGTCAAAGTTGTACATTATGTACCTAGCTCGGGCGGGTAGCACGGCGCTAAGAAAAAAATAAATGAAGACAAAACTCCAACGCTTTGATCAAGGCTAGATTTCTATGAGACATTGAGTGTGGGATCCACCACTCAGAGAACTGTTGTGAGGAGTAAGCTTTTGTTGAAAAATTTCTGTAAATTCGCTCTCGCCTTAATGAAAAGGTTCCAATTCCAGTTTTATTAAGGAATCTTGGTAAGATGCGTGCTGTGTACCAAGGATGTACATACAGGCCTTAGGTATAGTCGCACATTGGTTGAGGTGCAAACAAGCAGGTGAAGACGCAGCTCAAGGTATAAAAAATAGATGAATGATGTGCAAGTAAAAGCAGTTATTTAGTATTTTGTTATAAGGGGATGGCTGATTAGCTGAAGGTGACACAACTTATTTAACCATAACTTGATAAACACAAATTACCAATGCAACACTTGGGGTTTCATCAACTTACCCATGATCCTAACCCCAACAGCAGTGGCACTATTGCCAGTTTTCTGCACCCTGACAACTGCTACAGCCCCTTCTGTTATCCTGATGGTTGGGCTAGCAAAAGAGATTGAAGCTGATTGGGCAGCAGCTGAACCAATCAGCAGCAACATGAAGGTGATGATAACCAACATGATTTCTCTTGAGGGTCTGTCAGAAAAAGATAAGAATGGAGAAGTTTTTAAAAACTGAACAGTGTTCCCAAAAGCCTCTCACTGTGACAACTAGTAATACAAAATGTTTTCACATTTTTGTTTTTTATTTCAATATCAAGTAATAAATCACAAGTGAAGTCGCGATCCCCTTTACATTAATAATGTGATCTCTTGGCTGCCACTTCCCAGGTTGTATTACACACTTGGGTGTGATCCCTAGCATATGTACTGCAGATGTTGTACATGTACATGTATGGCTTCTGACCCGCACCCACCCCTGAATAAAGATATAGAAAAAATAGGGTCACCGCCAACAAAGGGCCTGGATAGCTCAGTAGGTTGATCCGGATATTAATCCGGAGGTTGCAGGTTCAAGTCCTGCTCTAGTCAATTTTTTTTTGCCCAACCCAAAATTGATTGAAAATGATTTTGATTTTTGTAAGTTTGAAAGCAAGCCAGCAACAATTCCATATATTTCATTTTCTGTTAACAAATACATGTAGATAGTAATAATGTCACATATTAAGAACATCCTTTTTTAACACAAAAACTGCAAATATCTGTGGATTTTTTGAGACGATTTATATTCTAAGAAAATAGCTGATGTTTTGTTTCCTCTTTCGACCAATTGACCATCCATATAATTACATGAGAGCATCTTGAATACTTTTGTCAATTTTGTCTTCATAGCTCATGCATCTATGATGGAGAACATGCCTGATAGGCCTATTGCACAGAGGAAATACACAATTGCCTCCATTGTTGTTTTTAGCTGTTTCGTAGCGCAGCGCTGCGAAACAGCTCTTGTTTTCGTTAAAGATCAACTTGAACGAAATTGACATTGTTGGTTTTTTGTTGTAAAAAGGTAAATGAGTGCATAATGATTACATACACAATGAGTGCAACCCAATAAAAAAAAAATTCATAACGTAAAAAAAAACCATTTTGATCAGTGTTACACTGGGCAAAGGTGTCGAGTTTCACGAAAAGGCCCTAAACGCACCTAGGAATCGAAAAACAGCACTGTGACGTCACAACGCGGACGGGTTTGTTTACCCCAGAAATGATCGTGTACGATTGCATGCGAAATAGCACCACTGAATGAAACTCGGCTGTCAAAATGTCAGAAAGCACCGATTCGTGGGAAGAATACAGTGTTGAAGAAGAAGAGATTGATCCATCAAGCACTTCTGATTAGTATAATATCAGCTCAAACGACCAGGGGAGCTCTCCGGAAGAGGAACAGGACAGAAACTCAGAGGATGTCGAGGTTCGCGGAGCTAAGCTGTACCGTTTTGAACCATGCATTGCCAGCACAAGAAAATCCCATCGGCGAACTGCAGGAAGCAGATCAAGACGAACCAAATCCAGATCCTGATGCTAGGCTTCTCAACACTACATGGTAAGCCCACAAAACAGGCACATAACATTTGCCTTTCCTATAGTGATAGTTATGCCTATTTATTTAGTTGCAATTATTAAAAACAAATATCAACAAAGTAGTAAACCACGTTGTAGTTTCTTACACGTTTCAGCATTGCACATGTACAGACATGATGATGTATGCACACACACCTTGTACATTGTTTGTGTGAGTGTGTGTGGATGGATGTATGTCAGGTGTATGTGTATTAAAACAATACAGTATACTACATAGTTGTACAGGACATTCAGCGGTTCTTGTTACTGAACCATTGTGTACTGTGTCAAGTGTGAACGCTAACCCACAGTCGAGCATTCTGATTGTGTTTTGAAAATACACAATTTAACTTTTAATTGTTATCGTCCCAATACTACTTGTACATTACAAGACGATGAAATAGAATCGAGTATCACGTTCTGTCACAGTTTTTCTATGATCCAATGAAAATTTTGATGGTTTATTAATTTTGGAACCCCCACACCACTTGACGTTTACAAGTGAAAAATCTTATTAGACAATTCATCGCTTTGTTTTTACTGTTGATATTTGCAATTGTGTAACTGTACATGGCTTCACTTAGGCTCCGGCTTGGGCTCTGTCACATTTTGGAAAATGTGTGCTACTAGGGTATAATTTAAGGGGGGGGGGGCACAATTTTTTTCTAGGGGGGAGGGGACACCTCGGCCCATTCAAAACTGTAGTTTCTGTTTGGACTTTTCCTAAACATGGCCCCTTTCAGCAATAATCTGCTGTGGATGTAAAAACCTCTGCGTATAAATAGAAAAATAATTTTGAAAATACTATGTAAAAGTTCATAAAATGTAACTTTTTATTTGAGTAATTCTAAATCTTAAAAGTCCAGATTTCAAACGGGGGTTGGAGGGCACAGACATCAATTGTGGCACGTGCCCCCCCCCCCCTTTAAAACACCACTCGTGCTATGGCTTCAAAAAGGCTGATGGAGGCTAAACGAAGCCGAGGCTGTAGTTTTGACTTACTTTACAAAACTAGCACAGCCAACCAAGAGAGTAGAGTGGTTCGCAGTAACTTATAAGTATTGCCATGAAATTAGGTCCTATTCTGTACTGTTTTTACCCCCATCTTCCATAATCAAGTTTTAAGCAGAGTATAAAAAGCTATTAGGCCCCCTATAGATAACATTGTTAAAATTATTATCTATACAGGTATTCGTGTGGACACTGTGTTGTTCAGCCATTGATGGTAAATTACATCTGCTGCAAGGAAGTCGCAAAAACAGAAAGCATGATGCGACAACTAAACATTGACATGGATGACCCAAACCAATGTATAGGTCCACCCACGATTGGTTTGAAGCAGTGTGCTTTCTGCATACCTTCAGTACAGAGCTTACTATGGTAGAGATGCAGTTGAAGGTACAATTGACCAGTAAGCATTTTGACTATAAAAATGTGCATTATATACAGGTACGTGTATATAGACTTGATAAATGTTGTTTTCTAAACTTCCAAGTTGTGGTGCCTGTGAGGCCACTGGAGATTTTATTGCTGTGATGGTTGTTGGAAACACTGACTAGATATTTGAGTCACTAAAAATGTTGTGTTGGTAAAAAGTTGGCTCAGTCCCAAGAAATATCTATGAATGCTCTCATGAAAACAAGATTAACCCAATAAAAACATGCATTTCAACAAGACTTTAAAACTTGATCATTCATTGTCAATGGTCAATTGTACATTGGTCTGCATTTAAGGCTGTCACTTTTGGTTTTACTTTTTGATTAAGTCCTATTATTTTACATGTGATTTTCTTCTCTCTTTTTTTCTCTCCAGAAAATATTGACATGTTGGATATTGACAAGTTGTGAGGTGGTGCTGGGGTTATCTTGGGCGTTTCAATCGAGTACCTCTACCCTCCTGTGTAATGGAGGCAATCCGTAGGACCTACCCGAACCCTAATGGACAGTATAAGGGATTTTTATATCCACCACTGGATTAGGCCAACTTGTATACATGTAATTGTTTGCACTATGGTCTGTCATCATGAAGCCACAGTCGAATCACTGAAAAACCTTGACAATAATTTTAATAATAACTTCTTCATGGAAGAGATAATGTCACTTAATTTTTGCAAAATGAGATATGGTCTTTAACATTATTTTCTCAAGTGCTATTTGTTTTACTTTAAAAAGGAACATTACAGAATTGGTAATTGTAAAATATACTTTTGATCACAGATTTACATAAAACTTACACGGTCTAATGATGATGATAGTAGAAAACATCCCTTGAAATATTTCTGTCTGAAATGCCATATTTGATGAGAAATGAATAAACTAATTTTCTGATTGGAGTTTATCGCTCAGTAGGCGTTTTATTCATTTGTTGAACTTGCAAATGTGTAATCGGTTTTTCACTATTTTCTCGTGACCCAGATGGCCGATCGATCTCAAACTTCTACAGGTTTGTCAGTTTATGCATATGGTGGATTACATAAAGTGCTTACACTGCCAGCAACTGTTTTGCTAGCAAAAACCAATTCTGTAATGTGCCTTTAAATATACTTTTTGCAGCAACGGTTTTTATGACAAAATCACCACTCTGGTCTAGCTGTTTAAGTGCACATGTTTGAATATGAATACAGTACAGCCCTTAAATTGCCATCGAGGCTCGCAGGGGAAACGAGGGCTGTAACAGGCGTGTTATTACCCCTATTGAGTGCACACGCCTCGTTGCGAGTGAGTGAAACGGGGCTCGATAGGTGCGTCTTTTCGAGACGGGCGCCCTTGTGTTCACTGGTGCAGATCGATGGCCCTCGTTACACACAGAACAAAGACTAAGCCACGCGAGGCACCACGCGAGGGATGATCCCATCACAGAATGGCAGGGATAACAAAAACCGCTCATCTATGGACAGCGTGACCGCTTCAGTGAGTGTCATCACGAATTTCCATGCCCAGTAAAATACAATCATCAATTCATTCATATTGGAGGAGTTAAACTCTTTGGGGAATGACGTTGCGAAGTTTTTGTAAAACCATGGGGAAGGGATAAGAAATAGAAGACGTAATTGTTTACCTTTAAAATGCTCCGTCTAGTCTATTCGATTCGTTTCTTGTATTTGTTATGTATCAATGAGTTCGTAGCGTGACCTCTCTTTCAATATTAAAATAGCATTTTTAATATAGCATGTGGCTGTTGTTTTCGTGTGTGTGTATGAAGAACTTCATTCAGCCCCGTTTCGCGCAGATAATCCCCCAGTCCCACACTTGTGTGAGCCGACTGTGTGGTACATGTAAGTGCGCGCACAGCCAGAAATGGGATAATTCATTTACACTATAGGGGACAAAAGTCCACTTCGTACGAAGTGGCAGGAAGCAAGAGGTTTATTTAAAACAAAAACCTTACAGTAATTAGGAGTAATAAATCAATTTCATTGAAATCATTTAAGTCGCATAAAATGTAGAGTAGATTACAAACATTATAAAGAAATATTGAACATAGTTTAAATGACAAGAAAATTCATGTTGCACACAAACTTGATTCGTCAAAAAAAGACATGAGACCCTTTTACTGATGTGTTGAGCGATAATGTTATGTTGTTTTATTTTTTTGGCAATTTTTTTAACGAAGTATAAGCATTTTTGGCATATCCACCACATATTCTGCAAAAAACACCCCTATCAACTAAATGCAGTGATCCAGCCACGTCGAGTGATGTTCGAGTCGAAGAAAAACACAAAATTCCACGATTCAGATATACTTTTGGACATTAAAAACGCAACATTGTTGAATCAAAATGCTTTTTAGATATAAAATTATTGTTGGGGCATAAAGAATGATGAATTAAAACAACAAAAAGCTTTGCCAAACGACGTATTCTGCTTCCGATTGAACGCTGTTTGTGCTTCGCGCGGTTTGGGCAGGTCTAGCTTCCGGCCACATAACCCATTAGCCATATAGATTGTAGTCCAGACTATGGAGGTCAAGCTCTCCCAAACGGACTTCGTGATTTGACACAAAAAGTGCCCCTTTTTCCAGTCCACTAATCACAAAACATGTTACATGTACATGGATAAAAAGCTTATTTTATTTAGTTTCATAAAACGGGCGACTTTTAGTGGTGCGAGCTTGCTAGCGAGTTTGTCATTCATAGTGGGACAACCCCCGCAAAAAATGACAAAATCCAGAGCATAGGTAAGCTGGTTTGTGTATAGTTGCTGATTAAAAGGAGGGAGAAAATGTAATTTGGGTGAAAAAATGTACAGAATGTTCCGTGAATGTGATGATTTTGTCCTCCGTCTGCTAGTGCTATTCGCTATGTACTTCAATCATAGGCTTTACCATGTTTACGGTGACGATCTCGTAACTTTTTACAGTCTGATTTCTGATGTTTTCTAATAAATAAAAAAAGCTTAATAAACAATACTTTGTTAAATTCGCTTGCCTGTTCAATTTTTAAATTAATTTCCAATAGGTTTGGCTTTAATAACAAAGGAAAAAAAAACGTTTTTGTAATAATAAAAAAAAATCAAATTTTCTATTTTCTATCAATTTTTTTTATTATATATTTTTTTTAAAACTTCCAATTCAAATCCCGTTTTCTGGTTCATCGGAAAAAACGTAAAAAATAGCGGAGGCCCACCACACAAATTTTTGAAATTTTCACTGGACGTTCACTATTTACACGTGTGGCTAAGGGTCAGCCGGCATGTCAAAATCTGTCAGACTGCAGGGACAAACTCATCTCTAGTTTTAGAAACATGTGGGTATTTTTTGACAACAGAACATTTCTCACTATAGTATTACTAAATAGGATTAGAACTAGCGTGCACCTGTCGGGGTTTTAGAAAAGTGCTTTTGTCAAACTTGCAAAGTCGCTCGGCATCGTATAGTATATATTTTCTTCTTTCAAAACAATACAACTTTTATTTGATTAAGAACCAGCAAAGAGGGGCACTTTTTGTTTGAACAAGGTGCATTTTATAATCTTATAAAAAAGTTTTGTTGCAACCTTTTACATGAAACAGAACTGTTTTTGTCTGAAACGGAAATCGTACGATTGATGTATAAAATCGTAAAAGCGTAAATAGGGTGAAAAATCGTAAAAAGTACGCCAAGGAACTGCTCCAATTTGACCACGCTGTTGACAGAATGTGCATGCCTACCAGCGATGACAATGCGACAGAATGTGCAGGCCAACCAGCGACGGCAATGCTGTATCATACAGCATTGTCGTCGCTGGTAAGCATGCACATTCTGTCAACAGCGTGGTCAAATGATACAGCATTGTCGTCGCTGCCTGGTAGGCATGCACATTCTGTCAACAGCGTGGTCAAATTGGAGCAGTTCCTTAAAATTTTAGCGTGTTTACGAAAAATTACATGGCTTGTATGTAGGCTTCATTGTTCAAACATATGGGCGGAAGTTGTCCGTTTTATTATTATTATTATTATTTTTTTTATGAAATCGGATTTCCTTACAGGGTATCTGTACTTTTGGTAAATGTCAAAGACCAGTATCCTCACTTGGTGTATCCCAACATATACATGAAAAAACAAACCTGTGAAAGTTTAAGCTCAATCGGTCATCGCAATCACCAGAAAAAGTGGGGAACAAACCTTATGTGTTTTCACTGTTTTTAAACATTGAGTTTTCGACTCGTGAGATCAAAACTAATTGTTTTACTCATTTCTCAAAAAGTACAGCACCTCAGCCAGTAATATTTCAAGGGAAGCTTTCTACCATCAATATCTTTAAACCATGTAAGTTTAATGTAAATCTGTGAGCTTTTTTGTTTTGTGTTTTACCAGAAGTACAGAGACCCTTTAAAGGTAAGAGCACCGCCGCCAAGTTTAAATTTACAAACTACATAAACAAACCAGTCCATGGTTTTCTCCGAATTCAGATATGCCCTGGCATTCAACTATTTCGTCTTTCCCTTGGCCCATTTCAGTCAATGCTACACTTTCATAAAAAGAACAATAACTCAAAAGCAATTTTTTTGGATGGCAGCTTAAAATATCTTTATTCAAACGAATATCAATGAATAAGTATTAACAAAAGAAAAGTATCTTGTAAAATTTGTTAACAAATTAATGTTTAAGTTGAAAATATTGAGTTGGGAATGGTTCTGAAAAGAACGGTTGGATTCAACTCAAAAGTTGATCAATATGCTCTTTCATAAATCTCAGGCTCGATATATAAAGAAGTGTAATCAATTATGTTTAAAGGAACACGTTGCCTTGGATCGGACGAGTTGGTCTGTGAAAAGCATTTATAACCGTTTGTTATAAAATGCATATGGTCAGAAAGATGTTTTAAAAGATCCACACAAATATGCCTTTGCGAACTAACACGCTCCGCCATTTTGTGGAGTCAAAGTTTAGGATGAAAATCATCAAAACCATGAAAAGAGCAAACAGAAAGGAAAATGTTCAGTGAAGAGTAGGACTAGACTCTGTCTTTTCGGCGAAGCCGCCGGCAACCCTCATCTATCGCTGTTACACAGTCTCTCTTCCAAAAAGCATCAAACTGTGGGCCTGGATTAACTCCAAACATGAGTTTTTTCACATATGCCAGCCTCACAGATTCTAAAGGAAGGAGACCCCTAACCCCCCTACAATTAGATGTTCTCATCTCCTCTTCACTGAACATTTTCCTTACCAAACTTAGAGCTAGATTTGGCAGCGATGAACAAGATCTCTCCATTCTGGCGAGTGTGGTCCTGTCAACCAGCTTGTCAGGATCTATAGCATCATCTGTTGAATTGTTAAGGGGTGGACTGTTTTGTCTTGCTCTCGCTGGTGGTAGTGGTGGTGTCCGATCAGTATTGTATGGCAGACGATTCAAAATCAGCGTATTTTGATCCAAAATCTCCTCCATCATCCTCATCATAGAACTGCAGTTGTTGCAGGGCGTTGTGCAAGCCTGTAAACAAACGATGATGAATAAAATTAGCATTTTGGCACTGAAAATTCCACAATATCTAAGTCACACTAACTGGGGCTAATCACAGACAGTTTGGTTTTAGGTCAAAATTGTAACAATGTAACGTCTGTAATTTTGACAAATCTTTTCAATTGGACACAATTGAAACAAGGTCATAGGAATGTATTTATCTGCATTTTTTATACTTATTATTATTTTTTTTTTAAGGGGGGGGGGTGGGGTCAACTTTTCCCAGAAACAAAGTTGGAAATTCTATATTAGTATGAAGAATAACATGCTTGCAATAGAGAAATCCCAAGATGAGAAATTTAATTTAAATCTGCGCACTGTCTGCTTCAAGATGGTCATTAGCAGTCATTTTTCACGGTAAGGCACCATGACAATTTTAAAACTTTTTTTTATAGCTCAAATGAAAGCTGGATTCCTTTCTCGACCCCTTCACAACTTGAATTATAAATAAAAAATCTGTGTACTATCTGCTTCAAGATGGTCTAGCCGTCTTTTTTCACGGTTAGGAACCATGACAAATTTTAAAGCTTTTTTTATAGCTCAAATGAAAGCTTGTACTCCTTTTTCGACCCCATCATAACTTGAATTTCAAATTAAAAATGTAACCACAAATCCAAAATACCTTTGTTAACTCTGCAGTCTCAGCATCATCATCCATATCCAAGTATCGTTCAGATGGCCACATGAAAGCATCAAAGTTGTCGGCTTGGCGATGCTGAGCAGAGGGGGAGTAACCCTGTGAACGGCGATTTCGGGGAGAGGGTAAGCTGTTCAGTTGACAGTGATCCTGGTCGGAGGTAGGATAATCCAGTGGATGGTGATGCTGGACAGAGGGAGAAGAATAGTCTAGGGGACGTCGATGCTGAATGGAGGGAGAATAGCTCATTGGTCGGTGATGCTGGGCAGAGGGAGAGTAGTCAAGGGGACGGCGATGCTGAATGGAAGGAGAATAGCTCATTAGGCGCTGATGTTGGGCACGCGGAGAGTCAGGCAAGGGGCGGCAACCCAGGGTACTGTTGGTTGAAGGGTCAGTCATTCGGCGGCGGCCAAGAGTACCGTTAGTTGAAGAAGAGTAAGTCAAGGGGCTGCGGCCCAGCGTTCCATTGGTTGAAGAAGAGTCAGTCAAGGGGCGGCGACCAAGGGTACCATTGGTTGAAGAAGAGTCAGTCAAGGGGCGGCGACCAAGGGTACCATTGGTTGAAGAAGAGTCAGTCAAGGGGCGGCGACCAAGGGTACTGCTGGTTGAAGAAGAAGAGTCAGTCAATGGGCGGCGACCAAGGGTACCATTGGTTGAAGAAGAGTCAGTCAAGGGGCGGCGACCAAGGGTACTGCTGGTTGAAGAAGAAGAGTCAGTCAAGGGGCGGCGACCAAGGGTACCATTGGTTGAAGAAGAGTCAGTCAAGGGGCGGCGACCAAGGGTACTGCTGGTTGAAGAAGAAGAGTCAGTCAATGGGCGGCGACCCAGCGTTCCATTGGTTGAAGAAGAGTCAGTCAAGGGGCGGTGACCCAGCGTTCCATTGATTGAAGAAGAGTCAGTCAAGGGGCGGCGACCAAGGGTACTGCTGGTTGAAGAAGAAGAGTCAGTCAATGGGCGGCGACCAAGGGTACTGCTGGTTGAAGAAGAAGAGTCAGTCAATGGGCGGCAACCAAGGGTACCATTGGTTGAAGAAGAGTCAGTCAAGGGGCGGTGACCCAGCGTTCCATTGATTGAAGAAGAGTCAGTCAAGGGGCGGCGACCAAGGGTACTGCTGGTTGAAGAAGAAGAGTCAGTCAATGGGCGGCGACCAAGGGTACTGCTGGTTGAAGAAGAAGAGTCAGTCAATGGGCGGCAACCAAGGGTACCATTGGTTGAAGAAGAGTCAGTCAAGGGGCGGCGACCCAGCGTTCCATTGGTTGAAGAAGAGTCAGTCAAGGGGCGTTGACCCAGCGTTCCATTGGTTGAAGAAGAGTCAGTCAAGGGGCGGCGACCCAGAGCACCCTCATTTGCTGGACTTGCTGAAGATGGGCCCTCAGACCTAAACAGTACTCTTGCTTCCTGTGTGAAAAAAAAGGATTTTTTGTACATTATGTCAAAACAAAATCCAGTGACTGTTTCCAGTGATTTTGTGTGGATCCACACAAAAGTTCAATTACCTTTTCAGATTTTTTGAAAACCGAACAGTTAATGACATGCATAGTGCGAGTGTTCTAAAAAAGGTTGCCAATAAAAATTGAAAATTAATACTTTGCTCATTTGTAAGCATTGAAAGTTTTGTTTGCTAGTGAAATCTATTTTTGGTGAAAATAGGCCCATACCCAGGTTATCAATCTTTAAAGCCTTGTGCACAAATATTAATTTATGTACTGGTTTATGATCATTGACTGCAAGATTCAAATGTGTAATGCACCTTCGCGATATATGTTAATAAAGACAGATTTATAAAAATTCTACTATGACACTGCCAAATCTACTCGCAAAAACAAAATTATTCACAAACAAAACTCAGGTCAAAACTGTTTCAAATTATAGAAATCTTCTCCAGAAACTAAAAATGTTAACCCAATGAAAGTAACATCTATTCATAATATGTACCTCTTTTTTCTTCACTATTTTAGTTGCTATCGCTACAGTAATTTTGCCTCCTGCTTTCCCCGTCTGTGTTGCAGACTTCTTCCCTTTAGCTGCATTCTTCTCCTTGCCTCCTCCTTTCCTTGTCTTGGTTGTGGGTTTCTCCTTAGCTGCATCCTCCTCCTTGCCTCCTCTTACCCGCATCTTGGCTGGAGGTTTGTTCTGCAAAGAAAGCAATTTGTCAGATTTAGTTTTTAATTGTTAACCATTGGTAAACTTTAATATAACATATAGAACTGAACAGGTTCCACAAACTGTTCTTGGAAGTAACCAATGATAACTATTTATCCGACTATCTGGTTTTTTTTCCTATGCGTAAAGAAACTCATAAAGCTTTGAGTGAGAGAATGGAGAGTCCATACACCAGGATAGATTAACTTTCAGGGAAAAAAGCAAGGCACAATCAAGTTTGTAATTGTATTTTTAAAATTCCCAATGCAAACTGAAGTATTCGAGTAACATACCTCTTTAGTTTTCCTTTTTTAAATCTTTTTGGGGTCCTCAACATCCTCCTCCTCCAACGTTGTCACGGCAGAGTGTCTCTTGCGAGAGCCATCATTTTGCTGTAAATACAAAAGTAAAAACTCTACAGTTAAACAAAATGTAGTCGGAAGGTATTGTCAAAAATATGTTGCACCTCCAAATTTTTTTAGCAAACGCTTATCCTGTATTAAATACGATCTTTGCTAAATGTTAGAAAATGCGTCCATGAAAATCATTAACCAAATGGACAGTTCAGAGCTGAAATCCGTTAAATTGACCTTAAAGGAACACTTTGCCTTGGATCGGACGAGTTGGTCTATGAAAAGCGTTTGTAACCAGTTGTTGAAAAATGCATATGGTTAGAAAGATGTTTTAAAAGTAGAATACAATGATCCACACAAATGTGCCTCGAAATTGCGTGGTTTTCCTTTTACATCGTGAACTAACACGGTCCGCCATTTTGGGGAGTAAAAATGTTGACTCTCCAAAATGGCGGACCGTGTTAGTTCGCAAAGTAAAAGGAAAGCCACGCAATTTTGAGGCATATTGTGTGGATCATTGTATTCTACTTTTAAAACATCTTTCTAACCATATATATTTTATAACAAACGGTTACAAACGCTTTTCATAGACCAAATCGTCCGATCCAAGGCAACGTGTTCCTTTAAGGTAAAAGGGGCAAGCCACTTGGCTTCATTCAAATTTATGAGGCAACCAGACAAAATCAATTAGCACCAAGGCCAAAAGCAATAAAACTTTTGATTTACCTAAGTAAGCACAATTGAGAGAACTGGAGTAATGAGTATCATGGCTGACTTAAAGCAAAGCACACCCTCATCAAGCACTGTCGTTTTGTGGGTGTCCGTTTTGTCCCGCCTGCTGTGCGAGTTCTCGATAAAAAAAGGCTATAGAAACTTGCACAAGCTTTGGAAACAATCGGAAGAAATATGATAAATACATACCTTGGATTTAGCAGCACGGGATGCCATCAATTGTCTCTGAAGTTGTAGCAATTCCGAGTGGTCATCTGAACAATACAAACAATAACAAACATCAAACGTATTGTCGTGAGCTGTCAAGAAAATGCTCGCCTTCGATTTCATGATAATAGGGGTCGCACTAAAAATCCAACAACTTAGGACGCCTGACGACAACACACTTTAAATGCACTTTAAAACAACGTTTGAACGTAAATAAAACATTAAATACATGTTGAAGAATCATATGTATCTATATCACTTTCAATCTGATGAAAAAGTTATAATTATACTTGCAAAAGAGAGGTTTTTTACCCGAATTAGTACAAGTAGTATATTAGTGTTTGTTTTAATGTATTTGGACCGTGCTTGGACCCAGTAACTGGGAACCGTACTCCTTTTTTCGAAATTTGTCATTATTGTCGATAATGACAAATTTCGAGAAAAAAAAGGAGTACGGCGCCCCAGTTACTGGGTGTAGTACCAGATGGTTTTTCTAGATTAACATATCAACAAAAAATACGATTTATATTAGAATATAGAAAAAATAAATATTTTAATGGAAAAATAAATATAACTTGTTCATAAATGTTTGTTTTACACATGACTTACCAGTACCGACTAGCCATAAACATGTACAGTGAAAAAATATTGTCAGAAAAAGTTTTTAAAAATTCACCCGTACTTTCTTGATGAGTCTTTTGAAATTCAGTAAAAAAATACATCATCCTTTGAAAGTTCAAGCAGAAATTTACAAGAATTTGTTATAATTCCTCATTTTCTGACTTTTTAATAACATTTTTCCGTAAGAAAACACAATCTAAATTTTTTTTTTATAATTACGGAACCACCCCGAAAACATTCTTTGAGAACTTTTCCCGTAAAATAACAGGTTTTTTTTACAGTTCAGTGTCCAGGCTTCAATTCATGTCATCACAAAACCCGACACAACTTAAAACTCCGTACCCAAAACAAATTATGTTTATCACCTGTAAATACCTTCATTCGGATAGGAAGAATTAAAATTATTAAACTTTGGCTTTATTTCCACTCACCTGATAGTTTTAGTATTTCGCAAGGGACATCTTGATTATCCCAGCAAACTTCGACCGCCATTCCAGTCTTCAGCATTGCAAGATTGGTTCCCTTTACCAGCTTGGTGGGCACAATTGCTGTCGAGCTTTCTTTGGGAAAAGCCACAAGAGCTTCTCTAAAAATCTTTAGCTGGCGCCTGAACGACATGGTTGTATCATGAAAGAACGATGCGCTTGACACTGAAACTCGAAGACCTTCCGCTGGCCTTTTAAACTGTCCTCTGCTTACACAACAACGTGAACCAGTACACACATGTGTACATGAAATCACCACCTGTTCGCTATACGCTTTTTCACAATGGTCATTCCAACGATTTTCTTGTTTATGACAAAAGTATGCAAGACTAGGAAGAGGGTAACATCAAAATGATGTGGTTTGTTAAAGACCTACAAAACATCCGCAATTCTATTCACTCCCTTACTACGTTACAGTAACGTATTGAATATTTGTCAAGATATAAATCAAGGTTCGTCCATGATTTTACCAAACACATAACAGCCCTATTGAACCTGAATGTGCTTTGAGGTACTTACACAAAATAATGTAAACTGTGTTGCGTGAAACGTGACGACACAATTATTTAATTTACATGAACAACCTGAATTACCGACTATAGACTTTAAACATGGTTTTGTTGTTGTGTACCCCTCCCCACACATATACAAGCGAAATGTTGATTACTAAAATTATGACTATTAAAAGTAAATAATAAACGTACTTTTTCCTATCCTTATTGCTAGCAATTGTTGGCAGGATAGTTTTGAAACGATTGGGGTAGGGGTGGGGGATGTTGTCCTTTCATTCCTAGATGCGCAGTGAGACGAACAATTATTTTAGCATGTACAATGTACACAATGTACATGTACAATCATGGAGGATGTGTTTTTTTTCCTCCATGGTACAACGTATTTAACAGTATTGGTATTTATATCAGTACTGGTAAATACGTTTTAAATGCTAAAAAAATATTCGTCTCCCGAGACGAAAGTTATTTTCGTGACATTGTTTTACTAATTTCTCAAAAACAACAGCACGTCAGCAAGTAACATTTTAAATTAAGGGAAGCTTTCTACCACCATTATCTTCAAACTGTGTAAGTTTAATGTGCATCTATGGACATTGTGTTCTATAAGGTACCCTAACCCTTTAAAGTATAGTGAATAGTGGATTTATTTATCATTATTTTTAGTATTTTATTTGAATGATATAATTTTGATTACATAGGCCTATACTTTATTAGGACAAATGATTGAGCAACGTGACAAGGAAAATCATCTCTCTTGTGTGGGTGGTGGCTCTGAAAAGAGCCGGTTTGTTTTGATGACTTTAGTAGCCAGAAGCGCATCCTTCTCTCTCGATCACAGCTGGAATCACCTTGTGCAAGTGGTTGATGTACCTGTTGCAGACTTCTTGGGTTGGGGTTGTCTGCCAGAACTCTCTGATGCCCGCCATGAGTTCATCTTTGGTTCGAGGCTTGACGTGCCGCCGGAGATGATGTTTTAGCTGGTGCCAGACATTTTCTATTGGGTTCAAATCTGGGCTTTCCGCCGGTGTTTTCCACCATATAATGCCCGCGCCTGTCATGTAATCTGTTGCGAGTCTGCTAGTGTGTTTCGGGTCATTGTCTTGCTGGAAGCGATGACCGTTTGGGAAGTAAGTGTGAATGAAAGGCAAGAGAGTGTTTTCTAAAATCTCTTTTGCATAGAATTTTGCATCCATTATGCGCTCAAACACCAGCATTTGGGATGGGCCTCGTTTTGAAATGGCAGCCCACACATGAACTTTTACGGGGTGTTTGGCACGAGCTTTGAATTTTCGGGCACTGCCCTTCTTCCGAAAAGTTTACTGTGACAATCTAACTGAATAGAACTCTCGTCAGTAAAAATGACATCATCAAAGGTTTCATTTTCTGCTAGTGCCTTTTGACAAAAATCAAGACGCTTCTGACGATTAGGTATGCAAATTAATTGGCAATATCTGGCACCAGTTTTCACCCACTGCAGCTTTTTCCTCACGCGTTTCACTGAAGAAACCGATACATGCAAGTTTTGAGTTTCTTGCAGTATTCGCTGCACATCAACCGCTGTCAACTCGTCGTCATTTTCATAGAGATCGTCTATGAACTGCATGTGGTGTGGCTCAAACGTTGATGGACGACCAGACCTTGTCTTGTTAAAAACAGATCCTGTGTCCTTGTAGCGTTTCAGAAAAGCCGAACAGACGCTGTGTATGTGCAGATGCCATCTGACATCAGGGAGTCTTGGATTTGCTTGGCAGACATCCCTTTCTCATGCATAGAAAATTATGCGCTGCTTCGTGTACAAGGAAAATCGGCGTGCCATCTTGAGAGAAGTTGCAAAGAAATAATGCGCCACTTTCTGGCGGTAAAAGTTCTTATAAGAAGGTGGTAACCAATGACGGTCAGTGCGACACAGTCAGGCATGACCACAATCCCTGGTTGTAATCACGACGTCTATGCATGCCCATGAACAATGGATCCCTTGATATAACCGACATAAGGGCCTTGTCTGCAGTGCAAGCTACAAGACCGCTGTGGTAGCACATGAGTCATTCTTTAAACATTGTATATTCCAGTCCCCCAAAAAGTATGTGGACATTAAAATGTGAATCAGTTTTCTTCTTGGAGATTGCCGGCCTGGAACTGGTTGCCTTTAAATGGCCTCGTTTAGAAAACAATGACGAGAACTAGTGTCGCTCCATGGAAGAAGTTACCGTCATTATTTTTTATTTGTGTCTTTAGATTTTCGGGTGACAAAGATAATTTCCCTAAAACTTAACGATTGAAAACGGAAAATCGCAGATTACAGAATCCTCTATGATCACGATATGGGTTGGATGGTCCTAGTACGTTGGTAAATAGTATCGTTTCTAGAGGGTCATACCGACAGAATTTAATTAATGACCCGTTGTGACTAGACTTGAGTTCAAGTCAATGTTTAAGTCAACGGTTCGTGTGTAGCCAAGGCCTGGTGAAAGCACCAACAGCAAAACGGCTCTTCTCAGAGCCCCACATATTAAAAACGAGATATTAACAAAAAGAAAAATAATGGTACAACGGAGAATAAAAAATTCCCCAATGAAAATGTGACACAGTTTTTCAGTTATCGATCACTCAATCGATCACAAAATTATCATTTTACGATCACAGTTCCTCAATGTAAAAGAATTCCTGCTATCAAAAAAGCAAAACAAAAAACATGGGCCCACTGGTGACAAATAATTGCACATACACCGGATTAAAAAACAAAAAGGGATAAGCAGTCAGCCTGCGAGGCCCACAAAACGATTTATCAAGACCATATAATACTAAAAGTAAAACCAGAATGCCCCCACAAGCCAGCCACCACAGTCGATTGCTGTGAATAATTATGACGTCATGCTTCTTACAGCGCTGCCATCCCATAGTATTTATCACCTCGATCCCGCGGATGTGCCTGCTCCTTTATAGTTAGGGGGTGAAGGAAGGGCGTGTAGCCGTGGGAGCGAAAAGGCAAGGGAAATTTCCTTGCTAAGAAATCGCCCCGTGGTCGGGATCGGGAAAACGTATTTACGTAACGTGCACATACAATGTACGTGGTGTATCGGTATAAAAATTGAGGCACCAGCCAGCTTTTAGAGATCGCAACGTTCAATCATGGAAGAGAAACCATGAGTTAATTGTGTCGGAACCAGTGATAAAAAGCACACCAAAATGTAAGACGTTCTGTTTTCATGGAACATGGATATCATTATTAAATTCAGTGATTTTATCTCAGCGGTTTATTCATACAGTCATGTCTTGTTTGTTTATTTTATTGCTCATGTCCTCCCTGTGGTAAAACCGTTTTTCCGTGTTCGAATATTTTTCACGATATATCGACATATCGGCGATATTTACCCGACGATACATCGCCAGTCAAAATTTATAACCTGTCATATATCTACAAATCTTTGCAATACAAGGAATTAATTATAAACATGTTGTGACTATTTGACAAAAGCTGGACGATCCCTGAAAATTGTCCTTGCATGTGCAGCGCTCGTTTCGTTTCGTGGGCACTCGATAGTTTCGCGGGTCCTCGCTCGTTTGTCTCGTAATGCTGCTTCCCAACTGAACGTGGGATCCCTCGTCTCGAGTGGCGCCCTCGCGGGGGGCGCTCGCGAGTTGCGTGTTCGAGTACACGTTGCCGGTCTCGCTCGTCTTGGTCCCTTCATGCCTCGATGGCAACATGAGGGCTGTACTGTAAGCCCACAAAACAGGCACATAATATTTGCCTTTCCTATAGTGATAGTTATGCCTATTTATTTAGTTGCAATTATTAAAAAACAAATATCAACTAGACATAACTGCATTTGTGCACAAATGCATAGCTGTTTCGTTCATAACATTTTCAAATTTGTCAACTGAATTTGAAACTTTTTTCATATTCAAAGCAGTTATGACCAATCCAGGCTATTTAATTTGTTTTTGTTATAGATTATACCTTGGTCAGTTAGCAATTTATGACTTAAAGGTGCAAAACAATGAAAAAATCATAACAAATCTTGTGATGACGTCATCATGACGTCATTTCAAAATTCACAAGAACTTGCCAATATCTAACAACCTACCAAGTTTCAACATGATCGCACTTATAAATCGGGAGATATACGACTTCGAAAAAGGCATCTTTAATGCCACGTCACGTGACCCCCGATGACATCATTGATCTGAAATTTCACACATAGGATGGCTGCCTGACGGTCAACATATGTGTCAATTTTGAAGTGATTACACAAAACTTCGCCACACACATCTTCAAAAAGTCCATTTTGAACAGTTTTCAACCTGCCGCTAGAGGGCGCTCGTGTATATCATGACATCATCGTTTTTTTTTTTTAAATGCACACCCTTGCCAGACACTAACATCGTTGAAAGCATGTTCATAACATTTAGCACTTTTGAATTACAAGGCACTTCCGGTTTTGACCGGAAGTAGAGGTCAAGTGAGGTCACGCACACTGAATAAAATGAAGACCTAATTTATCCCTAATCCCGCAAACAGAACCCTACGGTCTCTTGAGGCTGATTTGATACAGATTTTCAAATGTTTAAAATAGAAACCTTTAAGATGACGTCACGTGACGAGTGATGACGTCATCATGACGAATTTGTTTTAGACACTTCCTTGCACCAATGCAAATCATCACTGAAAGTTTCAATGCAATTGCTCTTTAGGAACTATGCAAAAGGCCGCTTAGAACGAAATTTACTGAAAAATACAAATAAAAACTAGAGCTCAATCGCATTTGTGCACAAATGCCAAGCTGTTTCGCGACGAACATTTTAAAATCACACTACATTACAGTTCATTTAACAATTTATGACAAAAAGGTGCAAAAAATGAAAAAAATCATTAAAAATCATGTGATGACGTCATCATAACGTCATTTCAAATTTTACAAGAACTTGCCAATATCTAACAACCTACCAAGTTTCAACATGATCGCACTAATACATCGGGAGATATACGACTTCGAAAAAGGCACCTTTAATGCCGCGTCACATGATCCCGATGACGTCATTGATCTGAAATTTCACACGTATGATGGCTGCCTGACGGTCAACATGTGTAAAAGAATTTGGATTATAGGCCCTAGTGTTCATTTAGCAATTTATGACAAAAGGTGCAAATAAATGAAATAAATCATAAAAATTCATGTAATGACGTCATCATTACGTCATTTCAACTTTTACAAGAACTTGCCAATATCTAACAACCTACCAAGTTTCAACATGATCGCACTCGTACATCGGGAGATATACGACTTCAAAAAAGACATCTTTAATGCCACGTCACGTGACCCCCGATGACGTCATTGATCTGAAATTTCACACATAGGATGGCTGCCTGACGGTCAACATATGTGTTAATTTTGAAGTGATTACACAAAACTTCGCCACACACATCTTCAAAAAGTCCATTTGTAACAGTTTTCAACCTGCCGCTAGGGGCGCTCGTGTGTATCATGACGTCATCGGTATGTTTTTTTAAATGCGCACCCTTGCCAGACACTAACATCGTTTAAAGCATGTTCATAACATTTAGCACTTTTGAATTACAAGGCACTTCCGGTTTCGACCGGAAGTAGAGGTCAAATGAGGTCACGCACACTGAATAAAATGAAGACCTAACTTATCCCTATACAATGCCGCAAACAGAAACCTACGGTCTCCTGTGGCTGATTTGATACGGATTTTCAAATATTTTTTAAATAGAAACCTTTAAGATGACGTCACGTGACAGGTGATGACGTCATCATGACGAATTCCTTTTAGGCACTTCCTTGCACCAATGCCTTTCATCACTGAAAGTTTCATTGCAATTGCTATTAGAAACTATGCAAAAGGCCGCTTAGAACGATTGTGCGTTATCCCAATGTCTTTTTTTACTGAAACAGGAAAAAAAAATAATAATAATAATAATAATAACTAGACATAATTGCATTTGTGCACAAATGCCGAGCTGTTTCGCAATAACATTTTCAAATGACTCAAGTAAATATGAAAGTCTTTTTGGATTCAAAGCAGTTATGATGTATCAAGCCTGTTTAAAAAAAAAATGTTGATTATACCACGTTTTATTAGCAATTTATGACAAAAAGGTGCAAAAAATGAAAAAAATCATTAAAAATCATATGATGACGTCATCATGACGTCATATCAGAATTTAAAAGATTTGCCAATATCTAACAACCTACTAAGTTTCAACATGATCGCACTAATACATCGGAAGATATGGGCAATTCCATGGTTAGTTTTGTTACACTTTTAGCTGCTTAGCACAGCTCTGTGGTCTCCAATATGAATATGAAAGCCTATCAAGTCTCCATTTTTGTACCATGGATACATCTTGCCTAGACCTATTATACAAAAAAAAAACTACAAACTTTTAGACACGTTTATTCAGTTGTTATGATCATTTTTTATTTTGGTTAGTTACGTTACAAAAAAGGGACATGGGAAAAAATGGCATGTCTTTGAACAAAAAGTTTCCTCAAACAGGATACAGCTGAAACAAACTTTACTATTTCTATAACTACATGGGTACTAGCAAGTGTTTTGGTAGAAAAAAAAATTAAATAACTCTGATCAGTTCCCAGCATTACCCATAAATCATGGTTAGTTACGTGTCCTTGACTAATATTATTTGTGATAATCCCTTTTTATGTCACTCACAGCTCTAATCTGGTATATATTAGTAACTAATATGCACTTCTACAACATATCCATATCAATAAAAGCAAAAACAATGGAATAAAGTATTATTTTGTAATACAGTATGTACAAAATGTTAATGTCTTTAACATTCAAACTTTTTTCTTTACATTCAATAAGCTATGCAGTACTTTATGAGAAAAAAAATCACAAAAAAATAAATTAATTTCTCTCTTACATAGATACCAAAGAAAACAAAACAATAGAAAGGTTATGTCAAATGAGTTCCATGTCTTGACTCTTGGTCAAGGATGCTAATTAATCTTAAAGTTCATCAACAAATTTGAAATGCCTGGGATTGTTGACAACTTATGGCGCATCTAGCTTCAAAATCATTTTGTCCTTTGTATAGAAGATACAATCTTTTTAAATGTGGGCCATTTCCAATAATTGCCTGCATGCTTTATCACAGACACTTAGAATTCTCAATAGAGACAGCAACCACTTTTCCAGGAAATTTGTGCGCTTCATACTCTACCATGTACCAGTCTCCTATCTGAATTTACTCCACACTGCTTGGATCATCATCGGGGTAGCTAGTAGATGGTACCTCAGCACCATCATCATCAGAGGTGATGTTATCCTTTGTTAGGATGTATGGATCTGTGGACATTAACATAAGGAACAAAGTCAATCAAAGTTTTAGAAAATTGCAGCTTCTATAACTATACCTGGTGAACAGTGTAAGAATTTATGTAGATACAGCACTGAACATAAAATCTGCTCCACCCATCACATTAATTTGCAAACTCTCATTAATTTAGTTTGGTAGAGAAATACAACTTTAGGATAACCCTTTAAAAATTAAAATAAAATTCAGATGGATTATACCATTCAATTATATTGTCATCAAACTTACCCAAATTTTCTCACCACAAAAGTTGAAGTAGCTGAACTTTTGTAGGACAGGCTTGTTGCGCATGGATCTTGCATACATGCATACAGGCAATATGAGGCACAAGTGGCAAACAAAACATGTGCTTTAAGTTGAATTGTGGGTAAAAGAATAGTATCATACTGCCCTCTGTTCTTTAAACTTTACAACATGGCTGAAAACTTGTGCTGGTGTCAACTTAACAGCATCTTAATAGTCTTTATGTCGGTTAGTTACGTTACACCCCGGTTAGTTACGTTACATGGTTAGTTATGTTACAGGTTTTGACTGCTTCTATTTTCCACATGTTACAATTTTTATGATTTTTCTTTCCTTATTTCAATTAAGGATTGCACAAAGGAGGAAAAATCAAGATATCAAAGTTTCAGAGTCATTTGAAAATGTTATTGCGAAACAGCTCGGCATCTGTGCACAAATGCAATTGAGCTCTAGTTTATTTTTTATTTTGCCTTGTCTCTCAGCACACTGTACACCTGTGAAGAGCCCTGTTAAAAACAGTATCAAAGCTACAACCATGCAGCCAGCCAGACCACATGGAGAGAATTTTGACTAGCCCTCAGGTGTTTTAATTACATGTAGCATTTGGCCAACGGACCTCTGTTAAGGGAGAATGGTGTTATGATGCAGGGATTTAAATTCAGTTTTGTGTTCAACAAAACAGCTTCACTAAGCCAATTAGAACAGATTTTGTTTCCCTACAACTTCTCATCATTACATATTTTTTAAAGAGACTTTCAATGTCAAAAACCCAGTAAATTTAAATTGTGTACATTTGTCAGTTAGCGTTTGCAAATATATATCAACAGCAATTTGCTCACAAAAATTGGTTTCTAGTAAAAACAACTTTATTCGCAATGATGAATGGCAAGGTGACTCATGGATAAATTTACTTTTATCATTTAACAAGATGTTTTGAGATATTGACTCCGTTCATTAAAATCCACATATTTGAAGGTATTTCTCAATAAATTAAAGTCCAACATCCATTGAAAAAAATAGAAAGAAAACAAAGTGTGGGTCAGATCACAGAGCTCGAATTTGGGGGAAAAATCCACAAGACTTGTATCTCAAAATGTTTACTGGACCAGAAATAATTTTACAACGATTCAAACTGAGAAAAGACTTCCTTGTACAGTTAAACATGCAATTAAATGTTTTTACTTGAACAAGCACTAAAATGTAAGAGAAGATTTACCTTATTTGTCTTTAAGGGTATTAAGTCTATTTCAATCAATACTCAGTAGAATTTAAAGGTTTTTTTGGTCGGACTCAAGTCAATATTTGAACATAATCTGTTTCTGTTCAAGATCATAGAGTGTGGTAAATGTACTGTTATTGAATTGAAAACACAAGACTGCTGGACTTGTCCGGTTCTGAGTTTAATGGCCCATTGCTAAAATCACTGGCCTCTGGCCTGCGGTCCAGTGTAAAATTCGAGCCCTCGATCAACATTTTTTTGAGGAGGAGACACAAATATTTTGTTTAAACTTTAAACACGATTCCAATGGTCTTCCTGGAATGGAGAAGAATGGTTCATAAAAGAAACCATCAAATTTGACGTTTTTGAGCATTAAAAAGAAAAACGAAGGTCACGTGACTTTTCAAAATATAGTTCGGATGAGTCACATGATCTTCAGAGTTAGTTTTACTTCCAGTCGTATAAAAGTAATTTTTTTTTAAAGTAACATTACAGAATTGGTAAGAAAAAAACTTGTAAAAAATACTTTTGATCACAGATTTACATAAAACTTACACGGTCTAATGATGATGATAGTAGAAAACATCCCTTAAAATATTTCTGTCTGAAATGCCATATTTGATGAGAAATGAATAAACTAATTTTCCAATTGGAGTTTATCGCTCAGTGAGCGTTTTATTCATTTGTTGAATCTATATGATTTCATGCAAATATGTAATTGGTTTTTCACTATTTTCTCGTGACGCAGATGGCCGATCGATCTCAAACTTCTACAGGTTTGTCAAATGTATATGGTGGATTACATAAAGTGCTTACACTGCCAGCAACTGTTTTGTTA
>JASTWB010000122.1:0-48713 GCA_032158295.1 Pycnopodia helianthoides
GTAAAACAATTAACATCTTGAAAATAGTTTAGTTTTAAAATTACATGTTTTCCTCTTTCTTTTTTAGCTTACAACACTTTACAAATGTACCTCTTTTGGAACCCTACTTGTTTGCACTATCAAAGAGTTCTGAATAAAACTCCACTAAAACTCTCATTATCAGTTTTGCATACTTGTTCCTTTTATCATATCTGGTCAAATTTTCAGTCATCTTACAGCATGTTAGCACATTCATTTCCCCCGCAAAATGGAGACAAAAGCTAAAAAAATCCTCGCAAAATATGAAATGCTGGACAAACATGTGAACCACATTGCTCTTCACTCATGTGTGAAAAGCACTGTACTCAGTGCATTTTGAGTCCTGCGGAAAAAAAAAATCCACAGGCAACTCGGGTGGGATTCGCACCCACGACTCCCGCATGACTAAAGCAGATGTCTTAACCACTAGACCACCGAGCAAGCCCGGCGACAAGGGGCCAGTTCAAATCCAGTTTTATTAGCAGCGGGCACCGCGAACAATTTATGAATGTAAATTTTGTTTTGCCCTTCACCGACGTGTGATAAGCCCCGTATACTCAGTGCATTGAACTGTGGTCTGGATATATAGCAACTGCAGTTTGTATTAAATCGTTATTTTTTGTGTTTTTCTGCAGGTTAGCTGAAAAATCTCCTTATGTAACCAGACTGAACTTGGCAAACTGACCTCTTTAAAACAGTATCTATTCCCAAAGCAGTGTACACACATCAATCAGGACTTTGTAATTTACCACAATGTAACAAAAACCTCTTAAAGCCATGCTCGTCCTAAGCTTGGTTGATGTCAGATTTTGTGGGTGAGTGGCCCCACACTCCAAAGCTAATGCTCTTCAGCAGTCAGTTGCTCTGTATGAAGTAGCACATCCTACCCTTGCAAACAAGTCGTCGCAGGTTTCACGAACTGACGCGACCGACCCCACAGAGGTAAAACTTGATTTAGAAATAATCACAATTGAAGTTGGTGATCTTTTAATATCAGTCTTGGACGGATTTGTATAACAGGGAAGTTCCCCAAAATTTACTGTTTGACAGTTGATACCTTAAATGTTCTAGCCAACTACTTACTTTTTAAAAATGAATTCATATTTAATGAGTTATCGATTAAAAAAACAGAAATGTCACTTCGTGAAACCTAAAAAACAAACAGCGCGCATTGTGCAAGTTGCCCGTATGCAAAGTGTCACTTCGTGAAAACTAAAAGTGTCAGAAGGTCGTATTGCCTTGTACGCGCGTATGCACTCATACCCATAAGCCGGATTGCCCGTATGCAAAGTGTCACTTCGTGAAACCTAAAAAACACAAAGCGCGCATTGTGTAAGTTGCCCGTATGCAAAGTGTCACTTCGTAAGAACTAAAAGTGTCAGAAGGTCGTGTTACCGTTAGTTAGTTAAGTTTGGCTTTGTATTTTGGTTTTGTATTTTTTTGTCGAACCTTATATTCCTGTTGAACTGTTTCACCTCGTTTGATATTATAACGTATAGCTCATGTCCTTGGTAACCGTGGTATACTATCGAGAGAACTGAACATTGAGATTGACACGAACTACATGTTCAGAAATACGATGGATGTATACATAGATTGTGTATTGTGATGCACTGAGAAGCGATATTAAAGAGTATTAAATGGACATGAGCAAAGGAATCGTCAAAATAATCACAAGCAGTGGTTATTGTGTTTAAAGTATTGCAGTTAAATTCCGCCGTTACAGGTCGTATTGCCTTGTGCGGGCGTATGCACTCATACCCATATGCCGGATTGCCCGTATGCAGTGTCACTTCGTGAAAACGAAAAACGTTAGTTTATTTAGATTTTATAAAAAGTTGTTTGCTTTATTTGCAAAACTAAACATAATTGAGGATTAAGATTTGATATAATGAAAGATAAATGTATTAGCAGTCCAAAAAGTGACTCAACAAATTTTCATAAAAATTAAGACTTTTTAGTAAAACGCCACTTCGTGAAACCTACGACGAAGTATCTATTTGTCTTAAGTACTCCAACTTGCTCCCTCTTTGAGATGAGAAGATTGATAATCTCAACCATGGCTGATGTCAGAAGAACTGGTACTCTTGCCCCTTATCTCCACACGTTCCAGTTCTTTACAAAGGCGTTTTTCCAGAGGTGTCAATGCATCCACTACGTCTTCGTTCATGTGACTCCTGAAACACTCAACAGTCATTCTTTCTACTTCCCCTAATTCTCCTGTTGAACAACACTAGTTGAGCCAGTGACAGTTGTGTGATGATACACCACTCCTGCTTTGTAGGGCACTCCTTCAAGGACTTGGTTTTCTCTGTAAGCTGACTGTATATGTGACTGTGCATCTTGCCCACATCTTCAGTGACTGGTAGAACACCTGGCTTATTCCATTTCCTCATTTCAAGCGTTGTCAAAGCATTTGTTGACACTTTTTGTGCCCAGAGGATATCCACTAGCTCAGAAAATCTTTCTGCCTTCCTTTTGAGATCCTTATTGTCACACTTAATTGCCTCCGCCTTTGAGATAAGGCTACATTTAATCAGAGAGTGTCCAAGTTTGAGGGCAAGAGAAGGTGTTGATTATTTCCCAGTGGACACATCAACACCTGCTACTTCTTTAACTGCATCTACCACAACATCAAATGCTGCAGGATTTATGCATGACTTTATTGTGTTGAGCTGTTGATCCTTTTGTCGAACTTTTAATAGCAATCTCCCCATTTCCCTCATTTTTTGACTGATGTACTGATGGTGATGTGGCTGGTTGGCTGTTGCCATGATCTTAACACCAAGCTTCACAATGAGATCATCATTTCGAGCTGCTAGCGAGATGTCATCAGGGATCATTTGCCCAAGAACTTTCTCTTGCAAGGCATGAGAAACTTCAACTAGCTGGAAGTAGTAATGCACATTGAGCTTGAAGCAATTTGCCCTGAGACTTTGCTGTGTTTTTCACAACACAACTCTTTTGTGTTTCACCATGTTTTGCCTTCAGTACTTCTACATTATGGGCATGGGTTCCTTTATTCCTCAGAATCTCAAGAAGGACCTTCCGGTTTTTTTAAATTTTAGAGGTGCACTTTGTACTTCCTGTACTTGTGGAAGCTTTGGAGTTGATTCCATACAATAAGGACAATAGTATTTTTTGTCCCATTTCCTTTTATTTTTGTTATTTGCCATCGAAACCTCCACACCGACTGATGAAGATACTGTGTTCTGTTGGAAGCAATTTTCGTCTTCATCTTGGGTTGGCTTCCCCTCTGTAGATGTGAGATTCATAACTGGGTGTGAAACTGTGTTATCTTGGAAGCTCTGACACTGAGAAATTGAGTTAGGTTCTTCAGCGGACTCCGTCAGGGTGGTGTCATTATGCGAACTGGCAGTAAATGTGTGAACTTGTTGTGACCTATTTGCTCGGGTGACTGGTCTGAATAATGGAATAACCTTTGAGCCATCTGAGTCCGAGTCACTTCCAGGAACGTATGACGAAGAGTCATCTTCACTTTCCTCATCGGAAACAGGTTCTGAATCAGAAATAACAACTTCATTGCTAACTTCCAAGCTACATCCACTTGAAGTCACTTCTGGGACAAAGTAGTTTGCATGGGCAACCTGATTCACTTGAAATCCAAATGTTAGCAAATATTTATATATTAAAGTGCTGTAAAAAAAATTGTTATCACAGTGATACAATGAACATGGCATAGTTACATGCCAATGCAGAGTACAAAGATAATATTAGATGTACATGCATTGTAATTTCTAAGGCAAAAGGGGTACATTTGTGTTAAATTTTAGAGATACACAAAAACAAAAGAATATGTACATATGTGTATAATAACTATATATATGTCAAACTTGCAATAAAACTTAAATAAAAGACAAATAATCTCACAAAAAAGTGTAAGTAAACACTTGACAAAATACACTGTACATTAGGTTATGTGTATGTCTCAATACTTGTTCTAACATACAAGTGAGGACATACACTGTACATTAGGTTATGTGTTTGTCTCAATACTTATTCTAACATACAAGTGAGGACATACACTGTACATTAGGTTATGTGTTTGTCTCAATACTTGTTCTAACATACAAGTGAGGACATACACTGTACATTAGGTTATGTGTTTGTCTCAATAGTTATTCTAACATACAAGTGAGGACATACACTGTACATTAGGTTGTGTGTTTGTCTCAATACTTGTTCTAACATACAAGTGAGGACATGTACTGTACATTAGGTTGTGTGTTTGACTCAATACTTGTTCCAAAAACGCAAAATTTTGACTTGACTATTTGATCAAGTTGATACACTGATAAATAAGAAATACTTACATTTTCAGCAGAGGTTGGTTGTTGACCTGAGATGTCCATCTGATGTTAAAAGAAAAGGATCACATACGTTATTTGTATTGCTGTCTCGATGAAAGAATGAATGTACAAATATTTAGGGAGTACCATAAAATTTAGAATGTAGAGTTTTTTAAACGTTTCTGCTGGTGGATGCTCTGGTTGGCGGTCGTGGTGACATTATAGACATCGAGAACAAAACTATCATAACTAATGATCGATTGTAAAATTTAAATTATCACAGGCATATTTAAACACCCTGCAAAGAGAATAAATGAAATACTGAACTTTCACAATTTTGCTAAAAGTGCTGTTAAGCAGCAAACTACTACAAGAACAAACTTGTTTGTGCTAAAACTCTACAAATATTACATGAGCAACGGGTGAGTCAGGCCAGTTGACATTGGAAAAGTAATGTGCAAGAAGCATAAACACCAGCCGGGTCACTTGGCATTGTTGGGCAACATGAAAATCACACAGAGTACAAAGTGGGTCTTTGTGATTGTTTTTTTTGTTTGTTTGTCTTTTGCTTTCAATACATTTTCTGTATTAATTTGATGATTCATTGACATGCCATGTTATAAAACATTTCTCATTCATTCACAATCATTCAGTACACCTCAACTTCTTGAGAATGAAAACCCCTTTACATGATGTGAACCACTGCCCCTTCTGATGGCCTAGGAACTGGCCCTTGTGCTTCCATATTATCGAGCATTGGTTTAGGAAGTGATGCACAAGTTAACCTCAAGTGGGTGCCCCTAAACAAATCGAAACATACCTCACGAAAGGTATAACCTTTGGGACATATTATTTGCCTCAAACATCAGACACCATCTCCTTTGTGATGGCACATGGTTAGGCATTCCGTGCCTATCAGACAATTTATAATGGATTGTATACATCAGTAGTGCATCTTATTTTGATGTTTGTGTGCTGCGACATTATCTCCTTTGTGATGACACATAGTTAGTTTGTGGGCTTATTAGTCGTGCAGCTCAGATTCCAAAAATTACAGTAAGATCTTAAACTATTCGTAGTTCAGGTTGCCACAGATTGAAATTTAAGGAATACTTACATCTTTGGCAGAAACTGCTGGACCTTGACCCTCCATCTAATTTCAATTAAAAAAGACACAATATTTGGTAATTCATTAATAATTTGTGTAGCGAATATTAACATGAACAGGCTTTTTTACCTTCATATATTGTGTGAAGTTTTGGTGCACCAGAAATATAGTCTGATTCTTCTCATTCCCCGCACACAAAAGCAGTTTGGAAGAAAGTGATTTAGGATTTGGAGCGCACGTAATGTAACATAGAAATTACTACAATGTATGACCTCTAAAAACTGTTTTAGTCTGAAGTAAAAATGTTTAAAAAGATTAACCTTACTTGCTGTCTGAATGCAAAATGTCTAAATTCGTGGATCAACCTCTGCAGCAGATACAGGAAAGATCAAATAGGGCTTAAACTTAACAAGCTGTTAAAACTTTGCCAGTGTCACATAATTTACAATAGTGTTATTCCGTTGTTTTTGGTTAAATGATGAAGCACATGGCATAATTTTTCTTAGACATTTACACTCACCTGTATTCTTAATCCACAAAAAGTCAGATTCTCCAGAGGGTCAGTAATTTTGCAACTTTGGTCTTGTTGAGGTCTGTTTTTTCTCTGTTAAAAATAAATTATAAGTCATGAAGATAAAAGATTCCCCTCTGATGTGCAGAGTTACTTTTTTCTTATCCAACAAGCACAAAGACATGGTAACCATGTAACATTATTTTGAAGATATAATACAATACGAAAGCTCAGTTTTTAACAGTGTAGGAATGATCCCCATCTGTATTTGATACACAAACATGTAAGTTTACTTTTATCTTCTTCTTTTCTGATTTGTCAGGAAGAAAATTCATATCCAATTTGGTTCAACCACTATTTTGTTTCCTAATTTAAGTTCATTAGGCCCGTTTGTGCTTCAGGTGGCGCTTAGTGGAAAGGGTAACGCATAGGGATATTGTCTGCTGCTTGCTCAATGACAGCAAAGATAGGGAAAATATCAGATACTCCAATTGCATTTTTTTTATGAGAATACAAGGAAAATTATGTGTACTGTAAACACTGTAATGGTAACCACAAACTATAATAAAAAGACTAGACAAAGTAAAAACAATTATGACATGTGATTCAGAAGATACGATTTTTTGCAATTTTTGAGCTTCCTGTTTAGACCGGAAATAAAGGTGAAAGTAAGGTAATCTTTTTGAATAAAATGTTGCAAGTGTTGAGCTACAATGCAGCACAAACATTACGATTCTTTGACATGTGGTTCAAGAGATATTATTACCTCAATTTTTGAGCTTCCTGTTTAGACCGGAAATAAATGTCAAAGCAAGGTCATCTCCAATGCCCATTACGAGTCTATAACTGAAAAAAGTTTGCAAATCGGTTGTTTAGTTCTTGAGATATGGTCTCACTTCCAGTTGAACCGGAAGTAAAGGTCAACATGGGGTCACGGTTACCCATGGCTAATTTTTAATGACCAAGGAGTCAATAACTAAAACAACTTTGAAAATCGGTTGTGTACTTCTTGTGATATGGTGCTGCAAAGATAAACTAATTAAATCTTTGAATTACCGTAATTTGACACCTAATGACGTCACAGTAACAAAAATGTGTTTTTCATACTAATAAATTTGATAAGGTACACGATGGTATGTAACTTATCCCAATCCAATGCCTTTTAACGAAAACCCTATCAGAACGTACGTGTATCCTCTCTCGATTCCAATATTACGGCAGTCTTTGACGCCTAGCCGTGATTGCGCAATCACGGCACAATTTGCCAGCTAGCCATGGGGTCCGATTTGTCACTTCATCGTTAACTATTGTTACCAGATGTGCCCGACTATAAAATAAAATAAAACATCATAGTTTTACACCTAACTTAAATGGTATAAAGATGGTCATGGTAGAAAACTTCTCTTAAAATATTTTTCCTCGAAATGCTATAATTTTCGAGAAATGAGTAAAATATGATAAAACGATTACTTTTTATCACGCGCGATAAAACGGTTGTTTTTCTTTGAAATTCGTTAAGTGCTGCCCTCACACGACCAATGAAAGTTATTCATAATTCTCAGTTGGTACGATCAATAATAGTTATTGGCGAATGTGTTGACAGTTTGAGCGAGGTGAGCTGTCAATCGAAGTGTGACATCGATCCTCGTAGTCGTAGTACTACTATTTATTAATAGTAGCGCACGTCGTGTGTTGTTGTTTTGGACATCGCTCCATCGCTAGTAAATAGTCTTTAGATATTGTGGCGAGGGTTTTTTTTGCAATGGAAGACGGAAAACGAAAGAGAAGGCTTACTGATAGTGGTAGGAAGATGGCTAAAATATCTGCAAGCAGACGATACAGGGCCCGACATGGGCTCATCAGCGGGAACATCAAGCTTCCAATTTCTGTTATTAATAGGTGGAGAACCAAAGCGTTGCAGCTCCGCAAGTCAAATGCGGAGCTTGCAAAAACTTTGCTTGATTTGCATGACAGGTGAGTGTTACTGTAATTGAAATACCAAAATCATTGATTATAATTTAAACCTATATAACTTTGCAGTCATCTTCTTGAGGTATACCTGTTGCCTAAACAAGAAAATAATTTTTTATCTATTGGAAAACACAAAACCAAAACCCGGCGCTTGGCCCTGTCGATTTAATATAGGCCTAACCCTGCTAACGCCAAATGGTAGGCCTACATGTATGTTGCTGTAGGCAATGCTGGTTTGACTTCGATCACACTTTCACACGCCCGGCCACGTTGCAACGCGTTGTGGTCCAGTTTTGTAGGCCCTGAACTTCAGGGTATTTTGTACAAAGTTAAAATATAATGTGTATCATTCTAATACCATAGTCACAGAGGAAACAAAGCAAACTGGAAAATCTTTATCCTTGATTGGTTAAACTGTTTAACATGCCACCGTGGAACAAAGAATCACATTATGATTTCGAAAGTTAATTTGAAGACCTACAAAATCAAATCAAATGGAATGTTATTACTTTAACTTTACTTTGATTAAATTTTTCATATGATTATATTTTGTCATAAGTTTTGAAAGTGCAACCTATGTGAATACAAGTGTATGTAGTTAATCGTAACCCTCCATCTAATTCTGGATGCTTTCTTCATAGAAGTGCCCCTTCACAACGTCCTCTGGCAATATCCACCCCATCTGACCCCGTGGCTCATAGTCATATGCAAGGATACACATCTGGATCCTCAGAAGCGTAAGTTACAAGCTTATTTTTCTATTTCATCAAAAAAACAAATACAATTTAGAGTGAAAGTGTATGATAATAAGCCGATCATCAGTGGTTGTTAACTTACATAAGGTTTAGTCTTGAGTTGAAGGTAAAGTCATGGAAGTTGAGTGGAAGAAGCTTGCTCAGCTCGTTCAAACTTACTTCTTGTCCCTAGTCAAGCCTAATCACAACTTTTTATCAGATTGAATCATCCTGGAAAATATTAAATGTGAACCCCTGCTGTGTACTATTGCACCACATTGGTTGTGTGTGTTAGCTGTACAGTTGAGTTGACTGCATTTTATGTGCATAACACTGTAATATGCTATTTGTATACAATCTTAAACTTATAGTGTTTCATCATTTCTTCTGTAGGTCTGCTATGTCTGGAGTTACTCCCCTACCATGCCTACAATCTTCTGATTTAACAGGAAAGAGGTATGTTGTGTTGCTTTTGTCTAAAATTCTATCCCTAAAAGTAAAAATATGGCTCAGCCATACAAATGTGGAAGTTACGTGGCAATAATTTTGTTTTAAGATTTTTGTCTCAAACAAATTTTGTAAAATGCAAAATTTTATCAGAACACAACTATATGGCTTTTGTATCTCCACAGTTTCATAGATTTGGAGAAGCACTCTTCATCAAATCACTATTCTGATGATGAACTTGAGTAAGTGAACTGCTTTTTAATGAAATACATTTGCAGTTTGTTGAGCTTTTAATTATGATTGTGTTAATAATTAGTTCATATATAACACATTTTACAACAACATATCAATACTCTTTCTCTTTGCCCTGGTCATATAATAGAACCCACACCCTGATGACTTAACCACAGGAACTTGAATCAAGACCACTCGCACATGACACATTCTTTTAAATTGCAAATTAGTTCATTGCAACCTTGTAGTATGGTGAACATTTTCCCTTGTGTAGTAAATTGCTCCACCAATTAATTTTTGCTACTAGCTATCAAAACTTACACTTACTGTACAATTTCTTCCTTCTTTTAATATTCATTTAGATGCAAACTGCAAAAAAGAAGTTATTGTTGATTATATAACTCACACAAAGATCCTTGCCACTTGGTTAGTGGAACTTAGTATTCAATATTACTCACATCCCTGTCAGCGATCTAAAAGTCCTACAGTGGGGAATAGTAATTCCTATTCAACAGCTGGGATCATCCTTGCATACAGTCTATGTCCCGTGTCTATATGTAGTCGTCCATGTTGTTTCGTAGGGGGGGTCAGAATTTTCAAAGTGTGGGAATGGGATGGACAAGGAACGTGTCTACTGTGAATATAAACACAATATTGAGTGGCTTTAATTTGTGGAATGGGAGGAGTATTACGCTCGGTACCATTTTTCTCTTAAACTGATCCTTGCCTTCCACTTCAGTATCAGTGTCAACTACAAGATATCAGGGCAGTTTGTTTACCCCCAGGAGCTCGAGAGTGACATCGCTCTAGAAGATGACGATTTGTGGGAGCCAGTTATATCTTGTCGAAAAGGGTAAGGAATTAATTTTGTTCTTGTAAATGAGAGGAGCCATTTTGATGAAATGTTCACACTTCAGTGTATGCTTTTTTAGGAGTGTACTTCAATGCCCTATGAAGGACAATGTGTGACTTTCTCGATTCTAATTATTGTGCCATATTCTAGCTTATTTTAACTCTATAGTTTTAACTCTACCTTCTCTGAAATTATAAAAAAGAACCTGTTTTGTAGTACCTATGTTTTGTTGGAAAAGGCTATAATGAATGAAATGAAACAAGATACTATGAAAGAACAGTTACGCTTATATTACTGGCTGGCTGTATCTTCAATTACTCAAAAGAATTACTCAAACTGGGACAGTATTAAAAAATAATACATTTTTGTATTTTGCAATTGTTATTTAACAATGTTGTTCTTGTATGTTTGACTGATTGTTCTTTGGAATTTGTTGTTGATATTTTTTCCCCATTTGTTTATGCTTGTCATTGATTAAGTCTTTGTTATTTCTTTGTCCTCAACCTGTTACAATTTATTTTTGAATATTTATGTTTTCATAAAACTATTACACATTTTGTAAGTTTAAATTTAGTATTCTTCAGATATAAAAAAAATAAAAATTTTAATGAATGATTGAATCAATCATGCAAAACTTGAAGTCTGTACTAGTCTTGCATTTTTGTAATAACTTGTAGAAAAAGCTGTGAAGGACTTGATGTCATCTCACAAGGTGAGGAAGTGCATGGTCAAGGCCATTCAGACAATGAGGAAGAAACCCCAGTAAGTGAGGACACTGCTGATGTCTCATTCTCACGGTCAGGACTGCACCGAGTTATCTGTGATCCAACAGGATCAGAGAACACAGCCCTCTTTGTCATCACAGAGACGAGGTTGCGAGATTTGGCACAGGAGGCACGATCTTTATGTACACGATGCAGTCAGCCATTACAAGTAGGTGTTGTCGCCTCTGGGTCATCTGCTCATATAAATTGGGTGAGTTATTTTTTGTAATGACTACACAATACTGTGCACAGAAGATCTTTTCCCTATACTCAAATATGAATAATAACATGTCATAAGATGCAATGACATCATCACTTTGCCCTCTGTCAAAAAATATATAATTATTTTCTCAAAAGGAGTTTTAATAGGGGGGTTCTGTTAATTACATTTCAAGTTTGTTAAGGCTTAGAGTACAGAAATGTCATTGTGATAGCTTAATATATCTTTGAAGTTGTCACATGAAATTTGGTTGGTGGATCAGTCTTCGTACCTTGACTGTTTATTGTTTTTGATAAATTATTCCTAACCTTGCAGCAAAAGTGGCGTGGTGTATTGCATCACACCACTGGACGCCATGAATGGGTGTTAGGAGGAGGGGTTGGGATGGCAAAATGTGAACATGATGATGCCCTACCGGCCCGTGACGAATACCTAAAGGCTGGATCACTGTAATGTCTGTAATTAAAAAGGAAATATTGTGCATGAAACAATGGTGTGTAGCTACAACATTTCTAGCAGAAAACACACTTTACCCAGAAGCAACAATGCCTCGGGGGTCAGGTCGACCATTCCCATCTAAAAAACTCAGGTGAAAAAAAAAAAAAGGTGCTTGTGTGTTGGGGAGGGGTGTTGGAGTTGCTAGGCTTTTCGAAATGGAATAAACGTGTTTATTTGAGCTTGGTATTTTTATGTATTTTTTTTGTTTTGAAAATATGGTTCTAACAAGATTTACAATTTTTGTGTTATAAAAACACAAAATTATAAAGAACTCTTGCCACTGTTTCTAAAGCCATGCTTTATCTTTTGTTTGAAACTAGGTAGAGTCAGTGGCCTAACCAGACATTTTCATTTGGGGGGGGGCAAGCAGGGGCAAAGACATAATTTTTATCAGTATTATTATTATTATTATTTTTTTGGGGGGGGGGGAGGGGGCTGTCTGATGTATCAAACCAATCATTTGTGCATTTGATCTCATTTGGGCGGGTGGGGGGGGGCTCAGACCCCCCTCCCCCCCCCTTTACGCCACTGGGAAGGGTACATGTAATATGAGCAGGGGTTAATGATTGCTTAATTAAACTGTTCTGGAAAATGTTTACATACCGGATGAACATAAAGGCAGTTTTCAGGTGTGTTCCTGCAGCAGATACATTCTTGATCTGTTGGCATTTGTCTGCAGTTGCCACAGACACACCACTCCATATCTTGAGAAGACTGTCGTAGTTCTGCAGGCACATTCAATAGGTCAAAAATCAGCCCTGGGCTCCTCTCGACAGTTTCCAGAAGCAGCTGCCTTACTGCTTCGTTTGACATGTTTGCAATGTCTTCCTAAATAAAATAGTATTTTAAATTCAAATAACCAACATATATGATCCAGTACCAACTGCTAGTTATGTACTTTGTGAATTAGGTTGATATCAACCTAATACTTTATGATTGTACAAAAGAAAAATGTTTTGACAATTTAGTTTGTTTAGGCATAGGCCTACTCAAAAAATATTTTTGTTTAATTGATTATTTGTAATTAGTTATTTTCTTTACAATTGACAGTTGCCAGGAATGAAAAAAACCCATAATAGGTAACTTGTTCACATGAATGAAGGGATGTCACTTTTGATGTCACATGCAATGATGGCATACATATGAGCCATTCTAGAATTAAACACTTTTTTTTTTAGATTTGACTATGGAACTGTTACTAACATTACATGTCATGTTGTTATTGCATTTACTTTCCATACCCACTTTATATTATTGATAAATTAGATGCATCAGGAACAATGTACTGTGCCAAATAAAATGTGTTCACCAAGTTTGAATGCAGTTCTTTTATTTATCTTCTCTTGGATTGTTACCCTTAATCGTTGTTGCCTTTGCTCACGAAGATGCATAACTGCTTGTTCTTGCAGGGGTTGTATTGCTGCTCCCCTGCCTCTACCCCCCCTTCTTCTGACCCCCCTGCCTGCTCTAGTTGCCCTTCCAGTGACTTCACTACCACCCCTTCCCCTTCCTCCTCCATCTCTCCCACGTCCTCTTGCCCTAGCTCTGCCCGACAGTCCTCTGCCTCGTCGGCCTCTTCCTCGGTTTGTTCTCTATGATAAAGATATATATATAAAATGTACCAAGTCAGTTTCCCTTGTGGTTTATTATTTTATATATATATATATATATATATATATATATATATATATATATATATATATAAAATTTGTAGGGTAGATGGCCTTAGCTTTCGATCCAAACCGGACCTTCGTCAGAGGCAAAAACAAGCACAAACGAAAAACATATCCATTTATAGCAAAAAAGAGAGGCAAAGAACAATGGGATGGTATCCAGGAAAAGGAGGGAAAATTATAGCCAATCAGTGTTGTTAGTTTACAAACAATGGGGCGGTCAAGAGCCAATGAGAGTTATGTGGTGGGGACAAAAGGATGGTCAGTGAAAGGGAGGATTACTGGACCAGGCGGGAGACATGAAAGGACAAGATTAAGGGGCACGAGGCATTGGGTAAAATGCAATTAACAATAGGGAACAGGACCAAAGTATATACAGCAATGTGAAAGGGAGGTAATTATAGAACAACAAGTCTGTGGAGAGAAGGGGTTATTAGGAAAAGAACAGGTCGATCTCCAAAAAACTTGTCGAGAAAAAGAACGGTAACAGTTAGCCAGTGGAGAAAATATGATTTTTAAAACAACTTAAGAATGGAAAACAAATCAATCATTGAAAGAACAGGTTATTACCAGTAATTGTATTTATATTACACAGAATGATCTCCAAAAAACTTGTCGAGAAAAAGAACGGTAACAGTTAGCCAGTGGAGAAAATATGATTTTTAAAACAACTTAAGAATGGAAAACAAATCAATCATTGAAAGAACAGGTTATTACCAGTAATTGTATTTATATTACATAAAATAAATAAGTAAGCAGTAAATGAAGTGGGAATTTATTTGACACCGGTGTTGATGTTAAGTCCAAAGGGTTGGACTGTCTTAAGTTGGTGAATCCAATGCGATTCTCTGAGTTTGCGGTGTGTGTCATCACCATTGCAAGCCTCAATCACCATAAGTTCAACATCTTTGACGTTGTGATTGGGGCTGTTGAAGTGGATGGAGACGGGGTACTGTTTCTTGGTCTTTATGGACGAGACATGGTTCGCAAAGCGAAGACTGAGTTTGGTCTTAGTCTCTCCCACATATTGTAGTCCACATTTCTTACATGATATAACATAGACTACATTAGGTGTGCTACATTGGGAGTCGGTCTTGATGTTGTAAGAAGAGCCAGTGCTATGACTCTTTACTTTAAGTGCCGGTTTGATGTAGAGACATGTTCTACACTTGGAGCGGGTACATTTGTGACAACCTAGTATTTCTGTTATGGGTGGTGTTTGGCATGTACCTGGTGGGAGTTTAGCCCTGACTAGGATGTCTCCCAGGTTTTTAGGGCGGCGGAATGCAACCATGGGGGGCTCAGGGATTGCTGAGCATAACCTGTTAGAGGAGTGAAGTATATTCATATTGTTATTGAGGATTGATGAGAGTTTAGGCAGTTTAGGGTGGAAGGTGGTGACTAGGGCAACTCTCTTGGTCGGGGCTTTTTTCGTTCTCGTGTTGGTCAACAAAGTGTGACGAGGTATGTTGAGGGCTCTGTTGATGGCAAGTTGGACCCTGCGTTCGCTGTGGCCCCTTGAAACAAGGTGTTTCCTTAGGTCGGATGAACGACTTTTGTACAAGGTATCTGTGGAACAGATACGCCTTATACGTAATGCTTGACTGTAAGCAATTGCCTTCTTACAGTGACTAGGGTGGCAACTGTTGGAGAGAAGATACTGGTGGGTGTCAGTGGGTTTGCTGTATACATCCGTAATAATGCCATTAGGGGATTTAGTTACGGTTACATCTAGAAAGTTCACACTTGTGAGAGAGCATTCAGTGGTGAACTTTATGGTGGGGTGGAATGAGTTTATATGGTCGATAAATATATATATATATATATATATATATATATATATATAAAATAATTATAATAATAATAATAATAAAAAAAATAAAAGGGGGATGAATAGCAAATTTTATTTTTAAATTTAGTGGAAATAGTACATGCCAAAAATAATTACAAGTAAATGTACATACAACCGAAATAAGAACCATTCAAAAAGTTTTAAAAACACAACAACAGTTACAAAATGTGAGACCTCCACAAAAGGTTCTTTTGATTGCCATTCGTAGCATTGCAATTGTTTCATTGCTGGCTGGTTGCATGCACGTTGTGTAGACAAGCACTCGTTATGCAGACAGAGTCGTAAACACAATGAAGAAACACTAGCTGTCATACGCGCATCATTGCAAAAGTGTGAACTCATGTTAATTTCGTCATACAGACTCATAACCTTTAGAAACGGACGTTATAAATTACCTGAGTGTCGGGGGTCCACATCTCTTCTGATGAACCAGAGCTCATTTTGGGAGTGATGTGTGAGCTTACAGTTCAACGAAAACTTTGGCGGAGTCCGGCGCTTGTATTATTATCAGGATTCAATAAAAGTTGTTGCTCCGATTCTAAGGTTTATAGCTATACGACTGAGCTGTTATCATAGTTATTATGTTTTTATTGTTTATATATTTTAGCCTAAGTGATATTTATGTATGCACTATTGCCTTGTATATAGCATCATTTGTAGTTCTATATAATTTATGGGGCTCGGCCAAAAGGGTACATGGCACGGAAGTTTAGACGCTTTTTGTTAATATTTTTAGGCCCCATGGACAAAATTAAAGAAAAAGATGAATTTAGATAATTCGAGAAATGATAAAGTTGGGGACACGGTTTTTTCTTTTCTTAAAACAAGATGTTTCTAGGGGAGGAGTGTTGTCCAGGAAACAGGGCGGTTTGGGAGAGGGGACGCTTTTTTTTCTGTATGAAAAAAGGTATAGCCGTTCTTCCATTCATTGCAACCCCTATAGTAATTAATAAATCAGCCCCTGGAAAATAATGAGAAAACTGGAATGTGAATGAGTTTTCTTATGGGAGATTGCCTGGAGCTGGTTGCCTGTAAATTGCCCCATGTGGCATGGCCCTTAGGCATTTGTAAGGAAAGGAAACGAAAAACCAATAGAAATTGAAAGGAAACTAAACAAATCTCAAGGAAATTTAAAGGAAATTCCACATTTTTCTGGGGAGAGGACCGCTGTAGTTTAACAATCACGTGGTCATGTTGTGCGTGGATAATATAAACAGAAATAAGTGAGAAAACCTCCATGATTCATGTGGTTAGAATTTCCTTGATATACCCTGTCACTCTTCTGCTGCCAAAGTGCTCCTTTTGCATGTAGTGCATCAGTTAACCCGATACCATTAACCCACACGCCCGCAAACACACACATACACAGGCTGTTTTGCGCGTTATGAATGTATCATTATTGTATCAAAGATTGGCCCTTCGGTGACCTTTCCAAAGAATCAAACGCAAACGGCCACTCTCTGAAGCCTGATCAGAAACGACTGTACCAACGACGAAATCGATATATTAGTCGTCAATTTCCGGTTCAAAACGCAAGAGGGCGATATTCAAAAATCTCTCTGGGGAAATATGCAAGCCTGGACAATCAAACGAATTTAGGGGAAAATGTGATCGGTTTTTCACTCTTTCTCCTGAACCAGAAGGCCGATTGATCTCAAACTTCAACAGGTTTGTTATTGTATGTATATGGTGGATTACATAAAGTGCTAACACTGCCAGCAACTGTTTTTGAGCTAAAACCGATCCTGTAGATTACCTTTAAATCATGGAGGAAGGATTTTTTTTCTTCCATAATTAAACAGTCCGGAGCAATCCCGTTTACAACATAAAAAATAAGAGAAAACAATTGATAATCCCACCAGTCAAAAATGTGGCTCTACAAAAGGCGTGCTGTGTTAGTTAAAGGAAAACCACGCAATTTCGAGGGATTATTTGTGTGGATCATTGTATTCTACTTTTAAAACATCTTTCTAACCATATGCATTTTATAACAAACGGTTACAAATGCTTATCATAGACCAAGTCGTCCGATCCAAGGCAACGTGTCCCTTCAATCACTGTAAGAACCCAATAAACTTGTCATTGTTTTTTTGTGAGGGCGCTATCCAATAAAACTTGTCGAGGCTGGCTGTGGCCTTGATGGATATTAATAAAAGAGGGTGGTGTGGAAATAGGTAAAAGTAACTGAAACCATTAAGGTAAAAGTGGGGGTTGAGGGTTGGGGGGGGGGCCAGGGCTTAATGGGGCTTAAGGATATGGTGGAGTGTAGAAATAGATTGTAAAAACTTAACGTCGATACCTGAGAAATAAATAGAAATGTAAACATTGTTATCCTGTCAATGGGAATGTTTTATTGTTTTTTAAGAACATACCAAAATATTTTGAAGAAATTAAAAAAGAACATGAGAAATGTTTTAACAGCATGATTTGAGAATTGGACCAGGGCCCAATTTCATTGAGCTGCTTTAGCATAAAATACAGCTTGACAATTTTCTGCTTAGCAGAAATGAGCAGGATACTAGTTATAAATTGTACTTGAGTCATGGTAGTTTTGCTCGTAACCTCATTCTGGTAAGCAAAATTTTGTTATGCTCAGCTACTTCTTGTGCTTAAACAGCTCTATGAAATTGGGCCCAGGACTCGATTGCAATTGAAGACTGGGGTGAATATTGTTCTATAAAGTTGTTTTAGGCCAAGTAAAAAAAATAACATGTTGCTGGTCCTTGCCCGCTCCGATTTTGAGCACCGCATTGATGTTTTTAATTTGACATAACAAAATATTTATTAAAAAAATACAACAACAAAAATACAAAATAAATATATCCAAAAAAAAATCAACGTACACTTTAACAATGTGTACATGTGGTTACACACCTATATTCCAACACCCCTATGTTCCGACACCCCTATGTTCCGACAACTCGGCCTATATTCTGACATCCCTATGTTCCGACACCCCTAAATTCCGACACCCCTATGTTCCGACAAATGAACCTATATTCCGACACCCCTATGTTTTGACACCCCTATGTTCCGACACCCCTATGTTCCGACACCCCTATGTTCCGACAAATGAACCTATATTCCGACACCCCTATATTCCGACACCCCTATGTTTCGACACCCCTATGTTCCGACACCCCTGTTCCGACACGTTATTTTCGCCTATTACTCTGGTAAAAATACAATTACCAAAAGGTTTCTCGGTGAATTTTGGCATAACTTCATTAAATTTCATTAGGCCTGCGCTAAACGTCGCACTTTTGCCGTGTCGAACTCAAATAATTTGATGAATTAGCGCAAACTTTTGCCGTGTATATAGCACGCCAAGCTCTGCCGTGCTACACGGCAGTGTCACGACGTCAAGACAAACGTCGCACTTTTGCCTTGTCGATCGAATTAAATTCTCAGTCAAGCGATGCTATTTCGGAATACGCATGTACAAAGATTTGAAAAAAAAAAAAAACATTTTATTCTCGATTATATAATCAAATGAAGGTTCTCCGTAGGTTGGATTTGGGATGGGGTGGAAAACGACAATAAACGCCACTCACCAATAATGGTAATAATAAGGCCAAAACTAAGGTGGGAAACATTTTTTTATAAATTTGTCATTATTTGAGCGTCACAGCTCTAATTTCTATCATGTCAAATGACTCTTTGTAAGGAAATGTTTCCCCGCCTCGCCATTTTGAACTACTTTAAGTGTGGCAAACTATTTCAATAAATTCGACGTTTGTCACCAATTCGTTTTAGTTGCCGCACTTTGTCGTTCGTAATTCAGTCATTTTACTTTAGTGCGCCTTTACCATTCACAAGTTGAATTTGCACTTTACTTGTTCTGAAGTGATGGAATCAAACCAAGATCATCGAGTCGCACATTAATTTGTCCATTCATAAACGTGAGCCCCTAGCAAGCTGCGCTTGTATGCGTTTCCATGTTGATTACATTTCATTTGAATCATGTGCTTTGTTACCAGTTTTAAAGCCTGTATTCTATACACACAAAGTAAAGATTAAACATTTCGCTATAATAAGTCAGGTTTAACCAACCCAAAATAAAGGCAGTGGACACTATTGGTAATTACTCAAAATAATTATTAGCATAAAACCTTACTTGGTAACGAGTAATGGGGAGAGGTTGATAGTATACATCATCGTGAGAAACGGCTCCCTCTGAAGTGACGTAGTTTTCAAGAAAGAAGTAATTTTCCACGAATTTGATTTCGAGACCTCAAGTGTAGAATTTGAGGTCTTAAAATCAAGCATCTGAAAGCACACAACTTCGTGTGACAAGGGTGTTTTTTCTTTCATTATTATCTCGCAACTTCGACGACCAATTGAGCTCAAATTTTCACAGGTTATGCACATGTTGAGATACACCAAGTGAGAAGACTTGTCTTTGACAATTACTAATGGTGTCCATCCATCGTCTTTAATGTGAATTAAACTTTTCTGAGGACGTACGGCATCAGATTGACTAAGGTTATGAATTAAATGTGATGTAGTTTCCTTAAGTCGAACAGCTTTTCTCGAAAATGGCTAGCACAAAATGTTGGTGCAGGTTGTCGGAACATAGGGGTGTCGGGATATAGGGGTGTCGGAACACAGGGGTGTCGGGATAAAGGTTGAGTTGTCGGAATATAGGGGTGTCGAAACATAGGGGTGTCGGAACATAGGGGTGTCGGAATATAGAGCAGTCACTGTACATGTTTATGTTGCTTAATTGCATTCGATGTCAATTTTATAGTTTGTGCAACCAAACAATCCTAAATTGATTATACACACTATTCAGAAGCTGCAATATCCAAGCTGCAAAATACTGTTTGTGATATTGTCAACTTTTTTGACAAGTGGACAGTATGATACATTAATCATTTGTTGATCTGCATTGCACCTTAATAACTTAAAGGATCTGTATACCTTCGGTAATGTATTAATGGCAATAAAAACTTACGTGGTAAAAAGTACAGCAGTTTTGGATAGTATAATGCATTTTGAGAAAACTTTCACTTCGAAGTCAGTAACTGGGGTTATGTAAAAAGATATCAATTTTTATCACCCAAAAATTTGAATCTGAGAATACTGCAGTAACAACCACCTTTTAAAATGAAATTTTCACAGGTTAGTTTTATGGTTTATATCTACAACTATATAGAATTGAAACAAACAGTGGGTTCCAGTTAGCAAACGTATACGATTCCTTTAAACAGCACCATAAAACCATCTTCAAAATGTTATGGCAGCCATCTTAGACATGGCGGCAATTTTGGAAAAAATTGGAAAATAAATAATAAGGGCCTCCCACACCAACTTTTTAAAAACGTCTGCACGAGCAATGTGTTACATATTTTATTTTACCTGATGTATGGGATGTTAATTTGAATATTAATTTGTTTTACATAATTATGTTAATTTGAAGTCCCAAGTAGAATGGTTAGGGGAAACAAACAACAATTAAGTAATTTATGTGATTATGGGATCCCTCAATTACGTTGAAACATTATTATGTGTTGAATTTGGAGGGCATTGCTTAAACTAGTAATTGTCCAACATATATTGTTATAATTATTTGGTAAATTTAACATGTTGTGATTTGTTTTTAAATAGTTGATCCCTAGTCAACCCGGTGCGCACTCGAAGTAGATCAACTTGTGCAAGTGTAGAGGGGTGGAACTTTACCTTGAAATCTTTGCTTCTAGAGTATTACTGCTAGATTAATTCCCCCTGGAAGAACAGAATCCTTTCTGAGATTACCTTCCTAAGCCCTCTAGCTTTTTTTGGTAGAGACTGCATCAGAGTATTATTGACTTCGGTCCCCTGAATTGACTATGGCTGATGCATTGTCTTGGCGGTGCAGACCGAAGCCATGAGGTCAGTCAGCAGTTTGACAGCTAAGACAAAGCATATGTGCTATTATAATCACAAAGTATATGCCTTTGCATTTCTTTGTGAGTAATGTATGAAGTTAAATAAATGGATATGATGTCAAGTGATGTATGTGTAACAATGTTTTTGTTGAAGTTCTTTAATAGAGTATTCGCGAGCGAAGTGTGACGTCATTTCCTGCCGAGGTCACTGGTACTTCCCTAACGATGGATCACGCTACCATGCATAGCAACTTGACCACTGCACAGCCCGCATGCATTGCGCTGCATTTATAGTACACAACGTGATTTTTCCATGCTCGATAATTGTAGTTAAAACTGATCAACGATGGTTATGTGTTTTGCTGGTGACTGTAGTCACACAAATGAAAGTCATACTTGCAGTTTCTACCGGTTTCCGAATGAAAAAAACAAAAAAACCGCCTACGATCTTTGGGAAGATTTGTGCAGGTAAGTTTTCCGTTTGTTCATGTAAAGAGTCACTACATACCGAAACATGCTCTTCTAATACCTGTAAAAATCGTTTCACAGAAAAGAGTAGTATCTAAAGAATAGCGTCCGGTGGCACATAATATATCAAGGTATTATAAAAATATATCATTTGTGGGTTATTCTTCTCTCAAAAGCTCAAACATGATGATAGAAAAATGTAAACAAATGCCATCTTTCACGTAGAAATGCTTGTCTAAACGATGTGCGTGGTGATGCACTAGTGGAACCGTTCGTGAGCGTAAGGTGCGTTCTGATTGGCCGCTCGTGATCAATGCAGCTACGCTCGGCGAATCACAAGATGGCTTTCATAATATTGGCGTGAATATTATTATGGGCTACAATTTCTGTCATGTGTGAGGTGTAATCTTTGTGAATCGGGGTGCGCGTTCCGTTTTTTTTTTTACTTTGTTTTCATTATTGTATTTTTCGTAAAAAAAGAATGGCTTCATTAATGATTGGAAAATTTGTGTAAGATTCTTGCTACAGAGTACAAGTTCATTGTAGGCCTGATCTTTGTCTCAATGTTGCTGTACTCAACAAATAGATGATCAGATTAGACATTTCCATAAAATTAAAATTATTGTAGTTGTACATGAACTTTGTTTTCTTTTTTACTTATTTTGTTATTATTAATATTCATTTATTTTTGACAGACGAGGTGATGGTGCAAAACCCAAACCTCACACAAGACTATGCAGTTGCCACTTCAAAAATGGGATGCACAAGATCGGAAAGGACTACGTGACTCCATCAATTTTCCCTCGAAATGAAAAGAAAGTCATGCAGTTCGAGAGCCCAGAAAAGAGAAAGAAAAGGTAGGTACATTTGAAAAAAGTATTGATTTTATCAACATATTTACGTGTTAAAGCATGTAGATTATAAGTTTGATACAAAACCACCCGTAATCACATTTCATTCCACAAAAAAGATAGATTTCATCTTTACAAAAGGATATGTATTATAAAAAAAATCTAAAAGGATACGTGTTTATAAAAAAAAAGCTTTAAGGATACGTTTTATTACAAAAATCTAAAAGGATAAGCGTTTATAAAAAATCTAAACGGATATGTTTTAATAAAAAAAATTCTAAAAGGATATGTGTTTATAAAAAAAATCTACAAGGATATGTTCTAAGAAAAACATCTAAAAGGATCGGGTTTATATAGAAAAATCTAAAAGGAAACTTGGGAGGATACCTTACATCCCTTTTCTGTATCTGCATCTTTACGTCGCAGATACCAATACTGGCATAAAATTTGTGTGCCTTAAGGTACTGGTGTTGCACAGGTGACAACAATTTGGGGGCTAATTTCATTTTTTTCTTTCTGATACTATTTGATATATAGAAAGCGTCGGCTGTCATATCCAGAAAGATCAACTCCAAGACCAGCGAAACACACGCCTTCTTCGTCACCTCTACTGCCTGCATCTGTGTCTTCAACACCAGACTCTGCACTCAGGGCTTCGAGCTCTGGTACATATCAGGATACATTAGAGCTGGTCATTCTCAAGACAGAAAATATGAGACTTGCCGATGAAGTGAAAAGTCTCAGGAAACAAATCTCCAGTCAACGCTTTTCATATGCCACATTGAGAGAACACAAAGATTACGAAAAACTTGTGAAACATTTTACTGGACTCAACCCTGTTGCCTTTATGGCTCTTTATGCTCTATGTAATAGATTTGACATAACATATTATTACGGTTGGAATGTTGTTGCCATATCAAGAGAAGACCAGTTGTTTTTAACTTTAATGAAATTAAGGCTTAATCTTTCTCTTATTGATTTAGGTATTAGATTTAATGCAAGTGACCGCACTGTCTCAAACATTGTTTATACATGGATTCATGTACTGCATGAGGTCTTGTTCAAAGGCATGATGGGGAATGGGATGCCATCTGTGGCAAAAAATCATCTTTGTCTACCGGGTTCTTTCCACAATTTCTCCAACTGCAGGGTTGTACTTGACTGTACAGAGTTTCAGTGTGCACAAGTTAGAGATGACATGGGAGTACAGAAGGAAACTTTCTCAAATTATAAGAGCAGGAACACCTTCAAAGCGCTCATAGGGGTTGCACCAAATGGTGTTATCACGTACATTTCAGATCTTTACCCAGGATCAAAGTCTGACAAGGCTATTGTTCAGCACTGTGGCATACTAGACGACCTTGTTCCCGGGGATCTTGTCCTTGCAGATAAAGGTTTCTTAATACATGACATTATGCCCCAAGGTGTTTCAGTCAACTTGCCACCCTTTTTAAGCACACCTCAGTTCACAGAAACTGAAGCCAAATTCACTGTGAAGATAGCCAAGGCAAGGATACATGTTGAGAGGGCTATTGGCAAAATTAAGGATTATTCCATCCTGACATTTATAGATGGAAATTTTAGACCAATTTCAAGCTTGATATTAAAGGTCTGTTCAGCGCTTGTCAATTTGCAAAGCCCAATTCTGTCTGAAACAGCACCTAACCTTGACTGAACACAAAGTTTTGAATCTTTGATGTTTGCCTAGTTTTGTCAAGTTTGTGACGAGGCATGTTAAACTACAAATACAGAAGATGGACAAGAAGATCCATTTAATATTTGAAGTCAAAAGTTGAAAATCTAATCCCATATTTGATTTTGAATTTAAATGTTGATAAGAAAGTGATTTTGAAGTACAACACTAGTTTCATCTCAAAATGTTAAAAGCTAAAAAACATGTATCAGTAAACAATTAAAAATTGGCAAGGAGGCAGTTTAAATTAGATACAAAAAATTGGGCATTTATTGATATCAATATTTCAATAAGATACAAAGAACTTGGCTTTTATTGACATCAATATTTAAATAAGATAGAAAGAGTTTGGCATTTATTGATATCAATATTTATTTAAATAAGATACTCGTCTAAAACATATTTGTACCAGCTGAGTAGTTTGCAATAGAAGCCCAGACTATTAATGTTATTTAAGCATGACAATAAATAACTAATCATAAATGTATTACGTTGTATAAGTTTTACTTTCATGCCTGATGTTTCATCCTTAGCAGAGTCTTTCCTGAGGCTGTAAATCTATAAATTTGGCTTGGCACTGTTGAAAAATTATGCATTGACTGAATTCTACAATTGTAATAAAAAGTCTGAACAAATACAATTTTGAAATCATTTGTTTAGTGTGACTTTTTAATTGTTTAAACAGTACTCAGTTACAAATGTTCATGTATTGCTTCGTTTGAATTAAGACTCTTGATGAACATGTACTCCACATGCTCACAATTATAAAAACATGAAAAAAGTTAAGAAAATGCAGATCACTGTTCTGCAAGCACTGTAAAAATATTTGTTGTGTAGAAGTCGATCAACTTGGGAATATTAACTGCCCATCCATCGTCCTTTGGTATGTCAATTATCTTGGGCTGTTCAATAGGGCTCCATACAACAAAATGACAAAGCTGTCTGTTTGATAGTGCGAGTTGCCCTTGGACTTGGTGGTAGTACCGTTTTGCTTGATTTGTGTTCGATAGACCTAGTGAACCATCAGGCTTTGTTGATAAGAAAAAATCCTTTTGAGTCATAGCATCCTCCAAACGCGTATCTCTAAGCTTGTGAGGACACTTGACTTCAATAAGGATTTTATCATCCACAATGCCATCCGGTGATGCACCAAGGACACCTGTTGGATGGAGCCAGAGTCCAGACTCTTCAACTGTTAAGCCAGTCATTCTCTGATATGCATTAATTGCATCCTGTTCATGATGTATCCCATACTGAATGGCCTTCAGTCCTGAAAGGTCATACTCTCCCAAGACAGTCTTCAAGAGAGAGGCAGATGGCTGTCGGTTGGAGTTTTTGTTTATTATTACCGGACCAAAGTTACTTGCAGTAAGTCTGCCTTTACGAAACATTCCCCAAAGGGAATTGTCTCTCTGCCCGCGCGTTTCTTTCTCGACGGCAACTATCTCTTCAGCCGAAACCTCAACTTCTTTAAGGAAATATCCAAGTTGATTGGATGATGAAACAAAACTTCTGTCCTCAAGAATGTCACCAACCAGTTTTGCAGGGAGTGAAGATGCAGGCGGCTCTGGGGCAAGGAGCCATCTCATGCCACACACCACATTGTTTAACTTCAACTTTGCCCGAAAGAAGTTACAGTCCTCTCGCGTAGGTTCTCTAGTTACAGGAGTGTACGGCTTTGGCGGGAAAATATCCGATACCGTCTTCATTCCATCAGTTATAGGCTGCCTATTCCAGGAACAGAGATTATCTGTTGAAGAAACATTTCTTAAGCCATGGAGCATCAACGCACCCATGTGGTGACACTTGTACTTTCCACGTGCACACTCACACCTAGCATTCCTGATGGTGCCATCGTCATTCAAGTCTATCTGGAAATTCAAAATAAATTTTAAAAAATAATTAGAATTTTTGTACAAATATTATTGAAAACACACACGAAATTCATTTGGTAAGTTAAATTGTTTTTGTACAATAATAATACTTTTCGGAAAACATCCTAGTTTTTTTCTAGTGTCTGAAATAAGACCAATCATTGAATTGAAATGTGATTTAAAAAAAAAACCATGGTGCTCTGAGTATTTGCCTCCATGGTCGACTTTGACAGACGACCACTCGTAGGTTTTGCTTGTCAGCATGCATACGCATTGCCACTGATGGCCGTATTAATACCCGACCGTGAATGATGCGCCGGCCATCTGGGGGAGATCTACATCGGAAGCCGTCGTCAACGGACAAACATGGAAAGAGTTTGTATTTCCTTAAAATTTACGTTTCGGCTCGAACTAAAGCATTCTTGTTTTGCTAAACCTGAGGCAGAAAAACCAAAATGCACCCAAGTACGATCCACTAACAATTAATAAACGTAACATAAATGAAACGACCATCGAAAAATATGTACAAAACACGTTCGTTAGCGATTTCTTTTTTTTTAAACGAAGGTACTTACCTCTACTTTGTAGTTCTTGTTTCGCTGACTAGCTTGAACACTTCCAAGGAATTGCCCTGTTGTATTGTCGAAATGAAACTTCACCAGATGATTGGATTTTAGGGCAATTTCACCACGACGAATCGCTTTGGGATAATCAGCAAAAAAAACTACCATACCGTAATGCGTCGCCGCCATGTTTCTCGGCGTGTGTGTGTGTATGACATGTGGATCTTGGATCCCACAAACAGGTCGCACAGCGCGTGATCCGGTCGTTATGGAAACGCCCTGAGGTCACCTCAATGACGTCACCACTTCGCTCGCGAATTGTGGTAAGAGAGTATTAAAGGCACTAAACACGTTTGGTAATTGTCAAAGATGAGTATTTTCACTTGGTGTATCCCAACATTTGCATTAAATAACAACCTTCTGAAAATTTGGGCTCAATTGGTCATCGAAGTTGCAAGAAAATGATGAAAGAAAAAACACCCTTGTAGTACAAATTTGTGTGCTTTCAGATAGGAATAAAAGGCTTCAGGCCTGAAGTCTTTTTTATTTTAATGAGGAACTACGTCTTTCTCAAAAACTACTATACTTCAGAGGGAGTCGTTTCTCACAATGTTTTATACTACCAACAGCTCTTCATTGCTCGTTACCAACATATTTTGAGTAATTACCAAACTTGTACAGTGCCTTTAAGTGCAGTGGTATATAAGTCGTGTTTTATGTGTAGACCCTGAAAATCATGCATACAGCCTTGTTTTACATTTTTTTGGAGATGGGGGTTCAAAATTGATGGGGTAGCTGTTTATTTTGAGGAAAACCAGTTTGTGTTAAATGGTTAGTTTAGGAAGTTTGTCAAATTATGATTGTTAGTGGGTAGTTTTTGATTGATGAAGATTAGTGGAGTGCTGCAGGTATATTTTTATATTTGCATAGAAAGTATTATAATTGGTGGATACAGTGATTGTGGACATAAGATTAAATATACTTATAAAGATCTTTTCAAGTTGAGTACTTATGGTGTTATGTCAATTACTATCAAGGTGCTAAGGTCGACAACCAGATCTACTGTAAGTGGTAGAACGCCCTGGGGTTCGGTGAGTTGTTGCCTTGGGCAAGTTGCTCCAGCTGCTGGATGGTAACATTAAGAGTCAAGTCATCCTTAGTAATGATCTGTGGAGGGTTGCTGTAATAAGGAAAAAGGTATATTATATTATAGTTTATGGTATAAAAGTGAATAATGGAAATAGAAGATATAGGAAGATTAAGTGCATACTTAATCAGGTTTATGGAACACGGGAACCATGCGTGCATCCCTTACAGTTTGTTTACAAACAGTAATTACAAAGTGTAGCGTGTTTTTTTTTTACAACGCGATCCCTGAGTAGACAGGGTCATGTTGAGTAGACAGGGTCACGGTGTGGCTGGTGTTCATTGGGTCCAGCGGACCGCGCCACTACGTCATCGCCTCTGATTGGAGGAAAGTTCCCTACATAGCAACAGCATTGGCTGTGCGCTAAACTCTGTCTTTCTGCGCCATTGCAACGAAACACGAACACGACAGTCAGGCTGTGTGTTGTTTTTTCCATCAAAGACACTGACAATATTGGACATTACTATTTGATTTTACGACCCAAGGGTTTCCAGGCGTGCTAATATTCCGGATAGTAACAACATATCCGAGGTGAGTTTTTGGGCCCCTTTTTTAAGGGCATTGTTTCGTTGTAAGTTTGTGTTTTTGGGTCGTTCTCAGGCCTACATGCACGTTTTTTGTAGGCGTGTAACTTAACACAACGTGTAAGCGCATCGTGTAATTTATATTACAGTATATTTGTGTGTGTGTTTCACTTTTTAAGAGCCACAGTTCAATTGCATTTGGCCCCTTTTATTTAATTATGGCGGCCCATTCGGGGCAGTACCAAGTATCTCTGGTGGGCCACTCGTTTATTCGAAGGCTCCGGGATGACATTAGGGATCATGCAGACTCCTCGTTTCAGGTCAATTTTGTCTTGAGGGGGTTCATAGTCAATTTGTTTGTCGTGGTGGTTGGGCTTTGCAACAAAAACAGGACAACATTCCGAGGATCGTTGCTCAAGCCCCCGATTTTGTTGTTTTGCAATGCGGCTCTAACGATTTATGTTCTTGTCGCAGTCCGCTGTCGTTTGCCCATGCAATGCTTAACACTGCGTCAAGGATAAGGCTCGCTGCCGGTGCTCAGACAATTTTTGTTTGTCAAATTTTGCACAGGAACAAAGTCGGTAAGAAGTACCTTCGGTCTACAGAGGAGTTGGTTTTATTCAACAAACACGTGGATCAAGCTAATTCATTTTTAAGGGATTTTTGTCCAGAGCACATAGGTGTGAAATTTTGGAAACACAAAGGCCTGTCGCAGTCCCCCGGCACACTTTGCTCTGATGGAGTTCATCTTTCCCCGAGAGGTCAATTTAAATTCTATAAGTCCTTAAGGGGCGCAACTCTTTTTGGCATGAGTCATTAAAGTGTTTTAATAGGCCTAGTTGGGTCAAGTATGGTTCATGGTTTGTCTCTGTTTTATACTATGGAGTTATCGATAGGTGGGCGATGCGTCATACCTTTTACTAGTCCAGCATGGTTTGTTGTGTTTTCGTTTTTATAAACGTTAAAAAAAACATTTATTTTGCAATGGTTAAATAATGCTGTGACCGGGGAGCCCTTACAGTTGTTTTCAACTAGGTTCCAGGTGTGCCGGTGACCCCACTAGTATAATCTCAAATTTTTGCAGTTTTGCAATATTTTGAGCGTTTTTGCCCATTGTGGCTTTCGGGTTTCGGCCCTGTTTTTCTGCGCTGTTGCCCATTGAGGAAACTGGGTTTCGGCCCTGTTTTTAGCGCTTTTGCCCATTGGGCTATCGGGTTTCGGCCCTATTATGGGAGCTTTGGCCACTGGCCATTTGTTGATTTTCATTATTCTTTTTTTGTTTAACTTGTGCTCTCTTTTTATTTTTCAAACTCTTTGAGTTTGTACGGTCGCCCAACATTTGGCTATTTTATGCGCTCGGGGGTTTCCCCGATTTTGTGGTCATTTTGTTTGTTTTGGTCCTGTTTTGGGAGTTTTGGTGACATGTCATAGTAAGCTACTATGGCCAAGGAGTCCTGGTTTTTCCGTCAACAAACAAACATACATATAAACAAATGGAACAAAAACACCAAACAGGCAACAAATATTGAGGCGGTTTACTGCTTTTAAGCTTGATTTATTTTCAGGATGCCTCGTGAAGGAGTAAAGCGCAAGTCCAAAAGGCAGCCACCACGAGCGAGCAAAAAAACTAAAACTAATGAACGGCAGGACGATTGCTCACAAGAGGTGGATGGTGGGACTGTTGATGGTGCTGCGGCTGTGACCATGGACAATAGCGGTGTTGAAGCAGCGATCACTACAGCAGTGATGGGAGCAATGAAGTCGCTTATTTGTGATGCAGTTCAAACAGAGCTGAACAAACTGGCACCATCCATGACACCAAGAAGCAGTACGGCACAGGTTTTGGAGCAGAGTGCACCGGTTATGGCGGTGGGGTCCCATGCCATTCATCCCCGCACCGTCACACAGAGTTCTTCAACTTGGACCCCTCAGAACCTTGGAGGAGGTAACAGCACCCCAGTAAGCTTGTCAGCCAGCACGCCAGTTCTCATTTCGGACACGAGTGTAGCACCGGCAGTGGGGTCGGCTGCAGCGGGGAACGGGCAGGGGCCGTTTCCTGCTGTACCGATTGTTGATGTCGCTGGCGCACTCAGCCCTTGTACAACATCAGGTGGGTCAGTAGATATGATTGGTATGGCCCCCTTTTCTGCACCTTTGCCCTTAGATTTCGCTGTCAGTCAAGAGCTGAAAAATAAGATCTGGAACAACGAATTTGTTGATTTCGGTGATTTGCTCCACCCTGCACAAATGGCCCAGACAAAATTGTCCATTCAAAAGGATTCCACTGGCGAGAATTCTCTATGTCTTATCCAAGGGGGTAAAAAGCTTCCCAAATCTTTGGATGAGTGGATTACGGTCTTTGCCATTTTCTCAGTTGTTTACACAAGCAAGTTTCCAAATGCGGTGGGGCAGCTTTTGAAATATGGGGAGCTCATTCGGCAAATTGCGGGTGATGATGGTAATTTCAACCTTTATGATGTTACTTTCCGTAAACTTCGTCAATCAATGACTCTGCCATGGGAACGTTTCCACACTGAGCTCTATCTTAAGTCAATGCGGAGTGGGCAAAAATTTTCACGGGGAATTGCGTTTACAAGTCTCCCAACTTGGGGAGCGAATAAACGGGCATTTCGTGCCCCCATTTCTTCCTCCGCATTTCCCCTGGGATTCTGCTTCCGGTTCATTCGTGGCCAACACTGTGAGGGACAGTGAGGTTTCAGGCATGCATGTCCAAAATGTCATGGAAACCATGCCCCAGATCGTGTGGGGATAGATCTCAACCTTCCCAATCCAAATTCACCGGCAGAGGTGCATGTCCCAAATACACTTTGCCCGCTTTTGGTCGGCAGCAGCTCCCCTCAAAGTTTTCTCGGGCGGACATAAGGGAGGTGCAGGAGGGGGGCGGGGCCAGCATACCCCTGGTCAAACCTACAACTCCAGTAAATAGGGACAGATTAGCAAACATGCTAGAAGGTTTTGGCACTGCCGAAGTTTAATATTTGTTAGATGGGTTTAAGTTTGGTTTTAAGTTGGGTTTTACAGGGGAAGGCAGAGTTAGAGTTGCCAAGAATTTAAGGAACGCATTAGAAAATCCATCAGTTCAGTGGTTTTTGACAAAATCCAACTCGAACTGGTACATAATCGGGTTGCAGGTCCAATTTTTGTGTAAGCCCTATTGGGTTAGTGCCTAAAAAATAAGCAGGTAAATTCCGTTTAATTCATCATTTGTCATACCCTGATGGAAATTCTATTAATAGTGGAATTCCTGATGCAAATGTGTCTGTTCATTATGCATCAACTGATAAGGCAATCAGTATTTTACGTCACTTTGGCCCAAACATCACTTGCTAAAGTAGACATTCGGTCTGCTTTCAGGATCATTCCTGTGCACCCAGGAGATCATAACTTATTAGGTTTTCAGTGGGATGGGCAATTCTACTATGACAAAACGTTGCCCATGGGCTGTCGATCAAGCTGCGCTATTTTTGAAAAATTTAGCACAGCAGTAGAATGGATTGCTAGGCAGAAACTGGGAATTCCTGGTATGGTACATATTCTTGATTATTTCTCCTCCAGGTGTAGATTGTAAAATGCATCTTAACAACTTTCAAACACTTTGCAATAGTCTTGGTATCCCCCTTGCACCCGAAAAAAACAGTAGGGCCTTCGCCCTGCCTTACATTTGCAGGTATTGAGTTAGACGCAGCGGGGATGGTGGCACGTTTGCCCCATGACAAAATTGTAAAGGCAAGGGACGCTGTTGACAGTGTATTAAACAAAACCAAGGTAACTCTGAAGGAACTTCAATCACTTATTGGTATTCTTAACTTTGCCTGCAAAGTGGTTGTCCCTGGTCTTGCTTTCCTACGGAGGCTGATCAACCTAACGATTGGTGCGACGAAATCGCACCACCACATTCGTATTAATGGTCAAGCCCAAGCTGATTTAAGTGCTTGGCGCCTATTTCTGCAGCATTTTTAATGGGAAGGCATTCTTTCTCAGTGTCCGGTGGGTTGCAGCAAATGCCCTTCATTTGTAGACTGATGCAGCGGGCTCGGTTGGCTATGGGGCAGTTTTTGGAAAACAGTGGTTTTATGGGGTTTGGCCGGTAAGCTGGGCCGATGAGAACATAACCCTCAAGGAGTTTTTCCCCATTGTCACAGCCGTACGTGTCTGGGCTGTGAACCTAGCGAACCAACGTATCGTTTTGCATACGGACAACCTGGCCCTGGTGCATATTATCAATTCAACCACTTCTAAGGAAGTCAAAGTTATGGCGCTGGTACGTCAGTTTGTTGTTCATTGTATGCTTCATAATATTCAGTTTAGAGCTGTACATTTCCCAGGCCAACAAATATATTCTAGCCGATAAATTATCTCACCTGCAGGTAGACACTTTCAAAAGGCTAGCTCCATGGGCGGAGGGCAATCCAATAACGCTGTCAGCCGATCTTCTACCGCAGAATTACTTCCCCAGCTCTTGATACTTCTGTCTACGTCAATGGCTCCATCTTCTTGGAAGATTTATGAAAGAGCTTTGAATGTCCTGATTAATTTCTTGGGGCAATTTGGGTTTAACAAAACACTCCCGCTTCCTCCTATTGTAATTGCCTTGTTTGTAACGCATTTATACAAGTGTAAAATGCATTTATTGTACAGAAGGTCATTGTTGGGGTTCAGAAGTTGAAGCCTCAATTTGATCTCAGACTGCCAATTTCCCTACCTGTACTCCATCGCATCACTCAAGCTCTGGGCTTTTGTTCACTTTCAACATTTCAGAGGGCCATGTACAAAAGCATGTTTCTGCTAGCTTTTGCAGCATTTTTACGTGTTGGCGAAATGTGCGTTTCTAACGCAAACACTGAAAATGTTTTAAGGTTGAGCGGTGTGCACGAGTTGGGGGAAACTGGTGGGCTAAAATTGTTGTTCTCTCGTTTCAAACATTCACAAGGCAGGCAGGCTTGCATTGGCATTGCTAAGCAGAATAGCGAGTTCTGCCCAGTTAAAGCATTGCGCGGTTATTTAGACAGCAGAAAATCTTTCCAGTCAGCCTATCTGTTTTGCTGGCCGAGTGGCAATCCAGTCACAAGGAAAGAATTTGCTTTGGTTCTCCGCTCAACACTCATTTTTATTGGGCTTGATCCGGCTCTGTACACAGGGCACAGATTAGGATTGGGGCGGCATGTCATAAGGCATCGTTAGGTTTCTCTGATGCTCAGATACGTGAAATGGGTAGATGGAAATCCGATGCATTCAAGCAGTACATACGTCTTTAAGGAGCGAAGAGTATTTAAACTCTACTGAGCGTTGCTAAGCCTGGTTTGTGTTTGTGGTTTTGGTTTTGTGCCCCCGTTTGTTTTTGTGGGGAGCCGCCCATGCTAGGCGACTTGTGGCGTGTTTTTCCCCTCAAAAACAGTAGATTTAATTATATAAGTAATTCAGTGTAGCCAATTGTTAATTGAGGTTTATAATTTTTGTAATTGTTATGGAATAGGTTTATTTCATATTCATAGTGTTTTTTGGAGAGCAAGGCTCACACCAAAGTTTACATTTAAATGATTCAGATGATATGCTTTTACTGGTTGCTAACATTATGGACAAAACATTTGGAAGTTTTCAGTTTAAGAATTAATGTTACAATGGTAAATTAATTAGTATAAATAAAAATAGAAACAAATAAATAAACAGGACTCCTAAACCCAGAAGAGTAATGGTGCAAAACAAAGGTGTTTCATTCTTGTGTTTTGGTTCCGTAGGGCCATAAAGGAAGATTAAGTGCATACTTAATCAGGTTTATGGAACACGGGAACCATGCGTGCATAACTTACAGTTTGTTTACAAACAGTAATTACAAAGTGTAGCGTGTTTTTTTTTTACAACGCGATCCCTGAGTAGACAGGGTCATGTTGAGTAGACAGGGTCACGGTGTGGCTGGTGTTCATTGGGTCCAGCGGACCGCGCCACTACGTCATCGCCTCTGATTGGAGGAAAGTTCCCTACATAGCAACAGCATTGGCTGTGCGCTAAACTCTGTCTTTCTGCACCATTGCAACGAAACACGAACACGACAGTCAGGCTGTGTGTTGTTTTTTCCATCACCCACCTCCACCCCATTTTCTACCGCCTGGTTATTTCTTTGTTTTTCTCCATCTCTATGGGTTTGAGATGTCCGTCTGGTTTTTGTCGGGCGTGTTTTCCCCCTCAAAAACAGTAGATTTAATTATATAAGTAATTCAGTGTAGCCAATTGTTAATTGAGGTTTATAATTTTTGTAATTGTTATGGAATAGGTTTATTTCATATTCAGTGTTTTTTGGAGAGCAAGGCTCACACCAAAGTTTACATTTAAATGATTCAGATGATATGCTTTTACTGGTTGCTAACATTATGGACAAAACATTTGGAAGTTTTCAGTTTAAGAATTAATGTTACAATGGTAAATTAATTAATATAAATAAAAATAGAAACAAATAAATAAACAGGACTCCTAAACCCAGAAGAGTAATGGTGCAAAACAAAGGTGTTTCATTCTTGTGTTTTGGTTCCGTAGGGCCATAAAGGTACAATTTATCTGGAAAATTGGATGTTGCATGGAGGCAATACTATAGAGAGTAGGCCTACAGAAGTGAGGTGGAAATTTTGACCTAGGAAGTGTAATGCTTCTTTGTTGCGATTTATGTACTGATTAATGTTTTTATATAAATATATTATTGTGCGTAAGGTTGACCAGAAATTCAGGACTCCAATACTTTATAATCGTGGAAATTTGGACTTTGAGTGTGCTAAAAGCGTTATCATGAGTTGATTACACGTTTGTTGTTGTTTATGCATTCATTGACATAGTGTAAGCCAAGATTATGGCTTTATTGTTGCACATCTCCCAAATAATAATTAGTTAGCCATCATTCCCGCATAAATCTCACCAATACCGCAGGGCATAGTCCTTTACCGGCGCAACTGATCACGCAGACCATACATTCCATTTCCAGGGTCCCCCCCATTTTTTATAACAAATCTTATCAGTGACGAAACTGATCACCAACTACATCCGACTAACTACAGTATACTCTCTTAATGTAAAAGAGTGAAAAACCACTCCAAAAGAGTGATTTTCCCACTCTCTCAAGGAGCCATATGGCGGACAACTCTTTTTGGAGTGGGAAAAAAGAGTGATCTCAGTTCACTCCACAAAGAGTGGTATTACACTATTTAACGAGTGACAAAAATCACTCTATACAGAGTGACCACCACTCTTTAATAGAGTGATAAAAACATCACTCTTTTTATAGAGAGTGACTTCCGAAATATTGTGAACAACTCGTTTTGGAGTGGAAAATAGTGGCAAGAGTGTTTTAATAAAACCACTCTTTCAGGAGTGGAAATTTGAAGCTAGAAAAGAGTGAAATTTGAAGCTAGAAAATAGTGAAATTTGTACTTTTGAGCTGCAAATAGACTACTCTGGGAGCATGTCAAATTAACCTCTGTGACTAAAAACAGTTTCAAATTGCACAGTAGCACCCGATGTGTAATGAATTAAAGCATCATTAACTCGAATTTCCACATGGACCACAACCTGTTATGAGGGTTAATGCACTATTAGCTTCACAACAACTAAATAAATGAAACAGAAATATATTTACATTAGGGTAATAATAAACATACAGTGTTATTAGTTCCAAAATGTTTTGAAAAGTGCGGCACACTATCGGCATCTACAGGCTATAAAGTTGAACATTTAAATAATGAACTTCAGTCTAAGGATTCTCTGAATATGAAAATTTTCCCAACACCAACTTTGCCAAACTCCTTTAATACTATAACAATGTGGCAAAAAAAAGTAACTTTCGACACTAAGAACATCAATGACAAATGAACTTCCATCACTGTTATTTTGTCATACAAAATTTAAAGGCACTGAACACGTTTGGTAATTGTCAAAGACCAGTATTCTCACTTGGTGTATCTCAACATTTGCATAAAATAACAAGCCTATGAACATTTTGACTCAATTGGTCATTGAAGTTGAGGGAAAATTACGAAAGAAAAAACACCCTTGTTGTACAAATTTGTGTGCTTTCAGATAGGAATAAAAGGCTTCTGGCCAGAAGTCTTTTATTATTTTAGTGAGAAATTACCTCTTTCTCAAAAACTATTTAATTCAGAGGGAGTCGTTTTATACTATCAACAGAATTTCGTTGCTCGTTTCCAAGTAAGTTTTTATGCTAATATATATTTTGAGTAATTACCAAACGTGTACAGTGCCGTTAAGTCACTCATCAGTCATTGCAATTTGTCAGAAGTCATCAAAGTGCATTAAAAGTGACCGTTAGGTACATTAAAGCTATTTGATTAATGCTTAAACATACATATCAATTAAGCCCCACCCATTTTAGGTACTGACCACACACAACCTTGGCTGTACCACCCTGTACCACCGGAAATCCGACACTATAAAACTTATTGGAAAATTTAAACATAAATTTAAACGCATATTCGTGTTCTGAAATGTGTCATTGATGAATGCTGTGACTATTCAATATGTTTAGGGGTGGGGCTTAAAGGATTGGTCTGTTGATACATGAACACTACCATGGTAGCAGCATCCCTTCCTAAACACTCATCAATTGCTATTGCTATTTCTTCTTTAACCACCTCCCACCCACCTTATCAATCCTGTGTCAAATAGCCTTCTTAATTGATATAGGAAACAACATTCACTGTTATGCAAATACTAACAATTGTAACACTTTCTGGCTTATTATAAAGTTTCAAGAAACTTAACCAAATTAGGCACTACAATTAAAAAAATGCTTCTTAAATATCCAATGTATACATTACTAAAAGGAAATGTATTCGTGCTGTGCGAACCATTCACAAAGTTACACAGTAAAAGATTTTCCCTAACTAAAAGAATGACCCCATATAATGAAAGAGGATCATTACAGTTTTCTTGGTTGATATATTAGAGAGGTTAAGCTAAACATTTTTGCACAACACATACATATATTTTATATTCGCATACCCCTGTGGGTGTCATGAACACACACAATAGAATCCTACTCCTTAAAATTTCTGAGATATGACCCCCTAAAAATTTAAGCCCTGCCCCTTCAAATTTACTTTTTATGTTTTAGGAATTTTTTTGAAATGAAGATAAGATATGTAGCTACAAATTAATATACATGGTATTTGGTATCCCATCAGATGGAATCTATTGTCTAAAACATAAGTAATTTGAAGGGGCAGTGCTTAAATTTTAAAGGGGTCATATCTCAGAAATGTTAAAGAGTAGGATTCTAAAACTTTGTGTGTGTTCATGACACTCATAGGAAATTTTTTTTTTTTTTTTTTAATCTGAGACTTTGTAGATAAAGGGTGTGCTTTAGCGCAAAAACTATTTATTGAATGAAGCCAAGTATGACCCATTTCTAAACCATATTGGATCTGTAGATAAAACAATGTTTCCTCCAAAACCCTTTAAACAACTATTCAAAATGTAAATCTTGTTCCCCTTTCACAAAATGTTTAGAGTGCTGCCTTGTTGAGAATATCTGTCAAGGCATAGCGTGTGTACTACTGCACCGTTTGATGTTGGCAAGCGTGAAAAAAACCTCTGTTGATATTGAGTAAAATTGTTGTCACCCTGTAGAATTGGCAATTATCCCTCAATTTCGATTGCGTCTCTGACCATTTTTGAGTACAACTCCCTGACACTGGGTTTTATTGGAACCCCTAGCTTGTAGACTATGCCCTCAAAGAAATTAAAAAAAGTTTGCAAAGGCCTTGCAAAGTGTACACAAAATATGTAGTGAACCTTAAAGAGGCGGTCGAAAGCCTCGAGAAGAGAACCTTCTGCAGGGATGGACAGAGCATCAGCAATGATGAAGTATTCACTGGGGCTGTCCATTTCCCCGAGGGCCAAGATGAAAGGTTGGGTGTATATTGCCTCCTTGGTCTTCGCAAACTGCTGAACATCTGTTCCAGCCTAGTATGCAGAAAAAAGAAAAGAATTTTTGGTAAAACAGTTGCTAAAAATGTTTAGCAAGTGCTTTGTCAAATCGTTCCTTATGTGATGAATAGAACAAAATAGTTGCATGTTAGGGCTGCAGTTGTGTGTAAACTATTAATATTATTGTTTGTTTACTACACTTGAAAAGACCACAGTGTATGGGCCTGTCATGTGGGCCTGCTTTCTCATAGCAACAAACAAACCATTCCCATTGTATCTGCCAGCAGCAGGGTACTATTAGTGTCCTTTAAGCAGCATCTTCAGTTACTGTTGAAGTTACATGTTTTGATTCAAAGATTAAAGCTTACCGGTCTATGTTGCAATAGGAACGAGGAAAGTGTCTTCCCCTTTTTTCCAGCTGTTGACACTAATGGCAATTGCTCCAAGAGGAGCTTCAAAATCTTCAAGTCACCTATGAAAGAAGCAGCAAAAATTAAATGTCAACATTTCCAAGTCGGTGTTCACAGCCTTAAAACCTCTCCATTGTTAGTGTTCTAAATGAGAATAGACCAATCCTGTAAGCACTGCCTCCTTATTTGCTGACCAAGCATTCATAGCCTTGCTACTCCACTGAAAGTCCAACAAAAGTCAGACACGATAAAATCATATTGGAATTTGTACTTGTATCATGCGCAGCATTTGGAAGTGATGGCGTAGCAAGTGCTGTGATTGTTAAATATGTTTAGGGGCGGAGCAGATCAAGACTGCCCCACATTCTTAAAAGCTCTCAAACTCGGATTGAAATGATAAATTTCATAAGTAACCAGTCGAAATTAAAGATCTATTCTTGAAGCAGAAACTGGAAACAGACAAACTTTCCCAAAGGTGGAAGAGGTAGGCTACCCCCCCCCAAAGGTGGAATAGGTAGGCAGGCTAGTACCCCCCCCCCTCAAAGGTGGAACAGGTAGGCTACCCCCCCCCCCAAAAAAAAAAAAAGTGGAACAGGTAGGCTCCCCCCAAAGAAAAAAAGGTGGAACAGGTAGGCTATCCCCCCGCCCCGCCCCCCCCAAAGGTGGAACAGGTAGGCTATCCCCCCCGCCCCCCCCCCCAAAAAAAAAGGTGGAACAGGTAGGCTATCCCCCCCCCAAAAAAAAAAAAGGTGGAACAGGTAGGCAACCCCTAGCCCCCCCCCAAAAAAAAAAAAAGGGTGGAACAGGTTGGCTACCCCTCCCCCCCCCAAAAAAAAGAAGTGGAACACAGGTAGGCTATCTTCCCCCCCATTACCCCCCCCCCTTCAAAAATGATAATAGTTTGCACACAAAAGTAAAAAAAGAAAATTCAGAGTAAAAAAAAACTAATGATCACCCACCCATCCCGCGAAAAGACAAAAATAAACAAAAGACCTCGACAATGTGATAAAAACAAAATTGGAGGTGGGAAGAGAAGTTTCATCAGTAAACCCTTTCCTGATATTTTGCAGGCATTCCCCTAAAAAAGCCCTTAAAATTTAAGACTGATTTACTCACCAAGTTTCTGATGTTCTCTTCCAGAAACTGCTAGGATCTTGCCAGCAAAGAAAGTTTTCCATTTCACAAGTAGGTTGCTTCCAAGGCCTGGATGGATCATTTCAAACTCAGTGTTGATCTGAAAATTTATATCACATAAGTGGAAATGTTTTATTCATACTGAAACTAACAGATATGATGGCCCAAAATTACTTTCCATCCTAAATTTTCCACTTGGAGAAGCATTTCCAAACTTTTTTCAATTTTTTTCACTTCAATGTGCACCCCCCACCCCCACCCCCCCATCAGGCCCCTCATTGCTTAAAATACTCACAAGCTCAGGCATGTCTAGGAATCTTGGCATGGTTTCCAGGATATTGGTTATTGATGGGTTGTCACGCTTGATAATGCTGCTCCGGTAGGGAAATGTTTCCCTCGCATATCTGTTTATCATTGTTTTATTATCCCTTGTTGGGGGATGGTACTTCATCCACTCTATCTGAAAATACATTAAACAAGATAAAAATTACAAATACATTTGTATTCAAACAATTATGTTTATCTGCATGTCTTTTGGTGCAATGCAGCTTGTTTGGCACAAAATACATCCACCAACAATTGGAACATCAATCAAATGCGTAATGCAGCTACATCACACATGCAAGCAGTCATCATAATTACATTCATTCTGAGCAATTTAGGTTTCAGACACAACATGGTCATATGCTAGTGGCAACAAGTTGGTCAATGTATCTGCTCTTTCAAATTCTAGCTTTGCAAACTACTTTTGAGTAACAAATTGAAAACAAATAGGTACATGAAATGTTTTCCAGTGGGGGGGGGGGCTGTGGGGGAATGGAGGATTAATTCCATTTTAGCCACCATCTCATTTGAATTAAAGCACTAGAATACAAGATACATTTTTGTCCCTAGGTTATGATGTATAATTTTAGAATTGTTAGATTTTAGCTCACCCTTTCAAGCACCTCTGTATTAGGAACTGTAGGAGCTTCATCATCAGCCTTCTTCACTTTCTGCTTTTTTGGTTTTGGATCTTTCCCCTGATTTTTTGAATGAAGGCTTGCTCGCATCGTTTTTAAGCGATATTCAATGAAGCCTTTCCCGTTGCAGTAGAACAGCTCCTAAACAAAAAAACCCAAAACAAATAACAATTAAATAACAAACTCAATGAAGAAGAAGAAAAAAAAACGTTATCTGATAAAAGCACTGTCTAAAAGAAAAATTTAAAGAAGTTGAACAGAATTAGAGTTCCCTACACCCCAATAGATTCTGCTCTCAAGAAAATCAGTATATACCACTATTGACTCGCTTAAAATGTAGTTTATGTGAACCCCTGCAGCACATTATCAGAATGAGGTCATGAGAACTATCCTAATGTGACATCATTGGTATACAGAAAATATATGCATGTACATGCTCTATATGAAATACTTGGTATACTGTACATGAACACACCTCTAGCTTCATGTTTTCTCAAAAAGAAGGGTCAGAACTGCCCAATCACAAGGTATTATTAGTCCTGAAAGAGGCTCAACACACTAAAATGTATAAACATAAGTTATACATTGGTCAAAATGCTGCTTTACTCATGATCCCCTATTTTCAATGTTACTCACATGGCCTTCACTCCCTGGTGTTAGATCTTTGAGACTAGGAAACTGTGCGACAAGAGCTCTTGCCAAAGTCTCTTTTTGAGAACTACGTGGATAGCTGTAAAAGGAAAACAATACAGTGTCTTACAATGAAAGTAATTTTTAATGTTTACTAATTCAAGTGAAAGCTGATTTTTTAAATAGACAAACAGAGAAACAAACTACATGTACCTTCAAATTGTGCCTACAGGGAAGTCTTCAAAATAGCCATAAATACACACCAAAGTATTGTTGATGGGTCATACTGTGTCAAATAACCCCAGAAAGAAGGACTTAAACACCCTACCCTCTTAAATTTTGCCTTATTTTCCAGGCAACAACAAAAATGCTTTGTGAGACTGAAACTGAATTTGAACTTGATAAACTGTAACAGTCATTGAGCTGATGTTTACATCAGTACATGTTTAGTGCCTCTCCTTAAAGCCATTCATATAACTTAATTTACAGTTTTTATGATTAAAGGCAACTTTAATTGTGTACAATATTTTTAAAGAAAAAGTTGATTATTATTATGAATATAGGCCCTTACTATTGTAAAATAAATTATGTTATTGTATGTTTACTTGCATTAATTTTTCTGCCCCCCCCCCCGACAAATTACAGTTACACCTCACTAAATCTTTCACAATCTGGCTCTTTGCCTCAATTTTGTGAATAAAAAACCATGAACTAACTAAACAACTCCTCGTAATGCTCAGTAGCAACCACTGTCAGGCTGGGTACTATCATTTTAGGTTTTCTTAGCAAGTTTGTTTATAGTTTCGTCCTTTCTGTTAATAACCTAATCAAAATGGTCTGGCTAATAAAATTACATGAGGGTTCCCAATCAAACTATCCAATCATGGGGTAAATTATACTTACAGTGATCCAACCTTGTTAGTGAGATAGCTCGTAACAATCTGTATAACATCCTTTCTTGTTGAAGTCTTCATGTTTCCATCTGTCTGCAGCTCAGCAAGTAACCGTTCTCCCTTTCGATGTGCAGCAACAATTTCAGCAATGTTGTAATCCTGGATCATGAAATAATAATAAAAATATATGTTTTCCAGTTTCTCAGTTTTAGGGAAATTTCATGGCACTACTTTAATAGCTTTCATAACAAAATTGCCTTAATAATGCTCCATCTTTCACAAGAGCATTAAACTAGTGGACAACCATTCCCATTACATGGTTCTTCCCATGTACACATTTGTATTGGGCTGATGATACGCAGATATTTAGGTCGATACACTGCGAAAATTGCCATTCATTACATTTGTTCAAACCTGTTATGCTCTTTTTTTTTGGCGGGGGGGGAAGAATTATAATATTTATCTCATAAAAAACAAAACATTACGTCAACTAAGAAAAAATTTGTGGAGACATAATTTACATGCCATGGACCTAATAAGCTCATTTCAATTGATGCGCTCAGACAAACCTTTAAATTAATTCCATAAATCCTACACAGTTTGAAAAATTCAAGGGAAAATACAGACAAGTAAAGACCAACAACATCATGTAATATAAATCTACTTACATTTGGATCACCGGCATGTGGATTCATCTGGATCTTGGAAGCGCTGGCAGACAAACCACTTTTTGATAAGTAATCACTTTCAGGATTTCTGGTATACACATTTGCAGATGTTGATGGTAATGCATTATTGCTACTTGCAGAGGTCACAGTCTGTGGTGGGTTGAGAAAATCATTCCTCAAGGCAATCATTAGTTTCCTTCTCTCGCCAAACAGGTTAAAGCCACATTCTTTCAAATCAGCCTCAGTCATTGATGCAATGACTTCTTCACTATCAATTCCATTTTCTGTAGAAAAAAAAAATATCATAGAAAAATTAAGTACACAAATCTCTACATGGCTCATCAATTGTAAGATTGCAACCTCATCAGCAAGGATGATGTAAAACGGTTTTAATTTAATGTGAAGCCAGCCGGATGGTATTGTAGATAAAACCGACCAGCAAGATGGATTGAATAAAGGCAAGGCTCAGCAGAAGAAGTGATCATGTACCTTGATTTTTGACTTGTGTGTGATTCTTGATTCTCGTTGTACACTTAATACACAATATATCGTAGTGGAATATATGTGCTCTTGTCGTCTGTGTTCAAGCTATGCAATCCAGAATAGGGGATATGATGCTTGAGGTCCCTGGCTCTTATGATGCTGTATGTAGGAGGATTATCAATGTCTACTCTGTACGAATGTAAGTGTGGAACAAAGTCTACAGTGGTACATTGCTTTGTCATGAGATGAGCGTCCTGTTCACCATGGAGTCCTACTAATACAGACGTTATAAACCCAAATACAGGTACATGCTCTTCATCATCAGAAACACCAGTGGCAACGTACAACTTTGATCTGTATGCTGTTCCAAATAATTCAACTTCATTAGCGACAAAGACTTCTGTATTTAGTCCCAATTCCAGTATTTCATGGCCACCTTCTAGGTTCTCTACTCGGACGGTACAACCACTTGAACATTGGAATCTAGTGTCAAGCCCACTTTGCCACGTATCACAATGATGCAGTTGTAATTTGACAGCAACTGATTTGCAAATGTTTTTGAAATTCCCATTTACATGCCCTATCTTCTTGCTGAATGCATTCTTTGCCTCAAATTTAAAGCAACTTGCATTTGCTAAAGGTCCAGCTTTTAAAATACATGTTGCATAGTGGACCATGTGATGGTGCTTGTTGATCAAGTTGATGTCAGGAAACAGCTCTTTGAAATGAACATGGTGATCAACAATAAGGTGCTTCAGGTAGTACACGTGGGATTTATGAACAGGAACTGCCAACATTATTTCAACACATCTTAGCAGTAGAAGTATCAACTCATAGTGGCGATGACCGACAGGTACCTTATCTCCAATAAGAAAGGGAAGCATTCTTAGAAGGCACGCCATCTGAGCTGCCTTTTGTCCTAGTTTATGATCACTCTCATTCTGCAACCCTGGTCTTGTTATGTTAGCAGTTGGCTTATTCTTTCTTTCTGTGAATGGATATGCAAAACTCTTTATCCTTCGATTGAACTCATCTACAGTTAGAACTTGGTCAACAAGTATGAGATGTCTCACTACAAGCTTTACTTCAAATGGTGCTACACCTTCGAATATGTCGTGCATAATATCAAAATTAAAGTTTGTTGTATTATGAAAGAAGCGAAGGTCACTTAAACAACACTTTCCTCTTACTCCGGTCAATGAATTTCCATTTGGCATTTCAGCTGCCTCCTCTGCATGTATATCATGAGTCTCTATGTTGCGCATTTCAAATTCTTCCTCGAGAAAGTGTGTCTGAGCAGTTTCTCTGTTGCACAGACATAATCTGCAAAAGTGGCCAGCTGATGGACTTAGGAAATTAAATACATCATGTATTGCAAGAGAATCTCCAACAACACATGTCAGTGCAGCACGAACACATATTGGGCCATATCCTTTTACTTCCACTGTTAAACCATCATCAGATTCAAGCTGTGTTAATTCATCCTTAAACTGACGTAATACTGGCTCAAATCCATGCTTCTTTAGGTCTAAAGAATGGCATACAGCCAGTAAGTGAATAGATTTCATGTCTCTGTTGTAACACCTTGCCAAATTCTCAATACTGAAATAGAACAATCCCAATTTGTGAATCACTCTTTTTGAGCCTAATGGGTTTGCGACCTCCACATCATCATAGTAGAGCTGTATCCTCAATGTGTCTGGGTGCCCATCAAACATGCCATGTTCAATAAACTGCTGTCCATCCTTGTAGCTGGCTAATAAAAATCCGTCATTGTTTTTTTCTTCATGTATCATATTTCGCACAGATGATGAAGATAAAATAACTGCTAATGTCTGAACAACAGATACATATTGAAAGGTCTCTGTTATAAGTTTTTGTCTAATTGTGCCGGTATTTTTATCTACAAACTGGTCGTATCGAGTTCCGAGGGATATGGCTATTGAGGGAACGAGCTGAAAGTGCTTGAGAAAGTACTTGTCCTGCTGGTCAACTGTTTCTAATCCTTCAAATGGACTTGAGACCACGTCAAATTTGGCTAGAAGTTCACAAACGTTATCTGAATTAACATCAACATCACTTTGCCTGAGTAACTCAATAACCTGTTGTTTCAGAGCCCCCACATTATCAGACATCAATGACTTTGTAGCATTTAAATACTCATTAACAGATGTGAGAGTTGTACTTGCTGTGCCCCTCATATGCAAAAGGAATGATGCAGCATCATCTTTCAATTTTTCTGAGTTTATGTCAGGCAGCAATTCTTCTTCAAGTACTTCATTTTGAACAGCATCTTCAACATTTGCATCACTCTCATCACTCTCATCACCGCCATCAACATTCCTTTCTCCAGGCTGGGCCACACGTTCAATAATTTCAACATGTTTGTGATAGCGTTTAATGTGTCTAAGAAGTGAACTTATCACTGAAAATGTTTGTCGACAACCTTCTTGAAAGCAAATTAAATTCTCATGATTGCCCAAGTTATGAAAGTTACGCAGATGTAAAGCCAACTTTCTTGTATTTGGAAACAAATTTTGACATCTGAAGCAGATGACAGGCATCTTAAACAACATACAGAGAAGCCAAAGACTTGTTTCAGTTCTTCCAAAATGTTACGAGAGCAGAACTTGCATGTACTGTTGAATTAAAAAGGAGAGAAAAACCTTGCTTTAGAAGTCATATATTTCATATCAAATTCCGATTCTCTATTCTATTCTTGGTACTTTAAGTTGCCTCTTAGATTTATACTAAAATCATTTACCATGATCAGTTTTGGCTTCAAGTAGAAAAGTATGTGTATCTATACTGCCAGTGCCATTGCAGTTTCAATTCTACTGTCACTGAGGGTTTTAATAAAGACTTATAAACCACATGTTCCATGGATACATTTAATTTAAGCTGTGCTATGTCCTATGACTATGAGTAATGTCCTGTAGTAAGTCTAACACAGAGATTGGTCAACGATTTATTACACATTCCATTTTCAACACTTTTTTATAATGTTTTCTAAACTAAATGCTGCTTTAAATGTCAAAGACAATTAATACAGCCAACAACCCATCAATCAAGGCCAAAAAAACAAATGGCCCCACTCTAGTCCAGTACAACTGTACCAGGGCTGTTCACTCCAATAGACCCAGTGAGTGCTGTGACAATGTAGTTTTGCTCTTAGAAGTGTTTTATCTGCGGTTGTACTGCACTGTGCCCCAGCTATTGTATATATTTAACGGTGGGAAACCTCAATCATTGTGCTATGATTTTCTCCACACCAAGCTAAAAATACCTCAGAATTACAAAAATACCCAACAAAATACATGTAGCTTGATGATGCAACAATAACATCAGGCATTTATTTTACTCACGATCATGTTTTGTGCTCCTATATAATAATATGACAATTTTGAAAGTCAAACAATCATCAATTGCTACTCAATTAGCATTCTGTGTGCACAAAACATGTTCTGTCAAAATATTTTGCTTTGCAAAACTTGATGAAATCTTTCCCTACATCTGTTCAAACCATTTCGTAAATGAGTTTTGTCCACCAAATAGTAACTAAAATACCAACACGTTATTTTTAATAATGATAAATAAACCTTATTCAATCTAACCTACCTACTGCAGAAACTAGTACAACACGACCACAAAGCAATGGACAAACTACATTGACCAATGTACACAGTACGTGTCATCACCACAACGATAAACATTAATACGCCCTGTACATGTATGTGTGTATTCTACGGTGTGTCGCTATCATCACCAGCACTGAGTGTACTAACTACAATACAATGAGTCGATATGTACTTTCAATTTCAAAGTTCCATGTTAATTAACAAGTGAATAAAGTGTTGTGTTTAAGCCTAACTAACGTTAATAAAAGTACATGTCATGGTATACATTACCTCGAAATGTTTGCTCAATTTCTTGAACCCTTTCCTTCGTGAATGATGCATCCAATCTACTAAAAAATGTGTCCATCTTCGCCTCAGGTGTTCATTGTTTACCGTGTCTTCTCTGCATCACAAAATGGCGACCGCGGAAACTTTTCTGAGCACGTTATGCAAAGCAGCATATTCATGGAAAATGATTGGCCCTAGCAAGTACAAGGTCGTTTTGTGATTGGCTGGTTTGCAATAAACAAATATCACTCCAAAGTCCAGGACAATCTTGGCGGGAATGTTGCATACACTCTAAAAAGAGCGACTACTTTTCTGTAGTATCAAGCAAAATCACACTGGCAAGCCAACGTAAGAAAAAAATACACTAACAACAAACAAACATACAAACAAACAAAACCAGGGGTCTATGTAGCCAATTTGAAAATGAAATGAAAAATCATCTCGAAAAATTGTATCTTATAGTTTAATTACACACGAAGTACTCGTTCATTGGTCTGCAGCGTCCCATGAGTATTCCACTTTTCAATCTTAAAAGAGTGACTAGCGAATCACTCCACATTAAGAGTGGTATAACTGGTGCACTCGATGAAGAGTGAATAAACTTTATACGAAACTCACTACGGGGATTGTTTTTTCCACTCTACTCAGAGTGAATTTCACTTTAAAAAGAGCGAATTCGATAACACTCGAGAGAGGGAGTGAGTTTTTCACTCTTTTACATTAAGAGAGTACAAATGTCCTTAGTTTTCATTCTTAGTTTATTGTCTGGTGTTGTGGTTAGATTTATGTGACATTTTGTACACTGTGGTTGAACCCAGTTTTCTTGAACTTATCTTTTGGAATACCTTCTTTTATAATATCAGCCCACTACAGATTCCTATAAAGCTAAGCATAAAAGACTTGTATTTCATCCTCTGTTGTGTCTTCGCTACAAAATATAATTATCACAGGCAGCTGCGGGGCAGCAGGCCCGTAACCAGGAATTTTTTCTATTTGTTTATGTGTGATGTGGGGGGGGGGGAATATGAACAAAAATGTGTTTTTTTAATAAAAGCGCAATTCAAGCCATTTCGTCCATTTTTGCGCTCCATTATAATTTTTGTTTTATTTTGGGCAGACTTTTTTAGAAATATATTGCACCATGTGCGCTTGGTGTATAGTCTTTGTTCGAGGCGTTTTCAACATACATTTTCATTTTGGTTAGTTAGTCTCTTCTACAGTCGTCAATATTTCACAAGTTCATATTTCCTCAACCACATAAGCTATTTGGACAATCTATACATGATATGACAGGGCTTTACGTACTTCACAAAAATAGATATGTGGGTGACCTTTCCTTGACCTTTTGATCTGTCTAAACCAAAAGTGACTGTGAGATGTTTGGAAAAGGCGTTATTTAATGGCTTTTAGGTTGAAATGTACACCTTTTGATGCTTAACATCACAGAATACAAGTCTGCCAAAGGTCTGGCAAGGGTCTGGTTTCGAAAATTAATAA